>JBBPUK010000122.1:0-16925 GCA_038094635.1 Tylopilus cervinicoccineus
TCTCCCGTCTCATCTTGCGTGACAAAAATCGACGTTGGACCCTAGGTTCAGATATTGGGAAGAAGCTGGAGGGCCCGAAAAAGTCGTGATTCGACCTCTCCATAGCATTCGGATATCGACAGACTATCACACTACCCTGTCCCTTGTTATCCCTAGATCTCATCCTGCAGTGTATTTCTTCCAAGGTGAACATGTCTGAGTACTACCAAACAAAGTACAAAGATGAGGCGACGAGTACAATAAACTTTCATGATCCTTCTTCGTGTGCGCCCTAGATGCAATGTGGTTAGCAGAGACGTGCGTGGACGAATGAAGCTCGAAGCACCCACGTATGTGATATAATCTGCGCTTTCGCAAGCTTTGTACTCCTTGAGCAGTTCCTCCGCCGTGGCTCTGGCGTGCGACATCACGACACCCACACCCACAAGACACCACACACCGCTTACCTCGCATCATCAAACTCTTCCAGAGAGTTTTCGAATATCTTTTCCTTCTTGTATTGTTCCAAGAACGCATTCCGCTTTCGGAGTCGATCAAACTGGTCCAGCATGCGTTTGAACAGCTGCCATGACAGGATCAGCCATCTCCATCTCCTCTCTCCTTTCGTTCGTCATCCGGGTGGGGGGGGAGGGGAGAGAAAAAGAAAAGACGTACAGAAGCGATGCTCGTGTGATTGGCGAGCATCAGCCCGCTCACCCGATGGTTTGTCGTCACATATGGCGACCGACGCGTCAACGCCACCTGTATCGACGCAGGCCCCCACGGAATAAAGTTGGCCAGCTGTCGTTCTCGTATCCGAAGCAGCGATTGGTGTACCTAGGGGAGGGGGCCAAACGGGACACGCATCAGTGCTCGACGGCCACGCGTCACAAACACGTCCTCACGTCCGTCGGATCGACGTCTCCCTGGATGATGTTGAGGATGGAGATGTAGCATGCCGTTTTGCTTGGCGTCGTCGAGACCATGCGGTTTTTTGGCTGTAGAAGACGGCGCATGACGTCTAGCACGGTCGTGCGCCGGATGGGTTTCGCCTAGGAATCATAATACACCGGCAGTGAGTGGAAACAGAGGCAAAGCACGGGTCGCGTGGGCGTGCACACCGACCTTGTCGATTTGATCGCTCGTGAACGGCGTGTAGGACGTCATCAAAAAATGACAGCGCGGCGTCGGAATGAGGGACGCGATGATGCCAACGAGGTCGTTGTTCATGTAGCCCGGATAGCGCAGTGTCTGCGTGCTCGCAGCCATCACCGTCGACACCTGCCATGACAGAGCGGCGTCAGCCCAAACGACGCACACAAGAGACGACGCACTCACAAGCTGATTCGTCTGATCAAACGTGGGGGTCTGTGTGTGCAGCCTATCCCCCGCTATCCGCGAGAGCGCACCATTGTCGAGTACGATGACCGAATCGGCGTGGTTCGTCAGCCGTTTCAGCGTGAGCAGCGAGTTGTACGGCTGCACGACGACGTCGCCCTCTTGTGCGTTGGGGAAGACGGAATACGTCTGGATGAGCTTTTTCGGGAACTTGTCGTTCAACCGCTCGAGTACGAACGAGCCGAAACCCGAGCCTGTTCCCCCGGCGATGGAGTGCATGAGCATGAATCCCTGGATCGGTCAGGCTTGAGCCACCGTCGGTCGAGTGGGTACGTACCTCGAGCGAATCACTCCCTTCCGCCTCCCTATCGATCATCTCCATCACCTCCTCGTACAACCTCTCCCCCGACGCATACCCATGTGCCCAATTGTTCCCTGCGCCTCCGCCATCCTTGGACAGGAATATGTTCTCCGGGTTATACAAATTCGCCCACGGCGAGCTCAATATGTTGTTGATCACCTGTAACGCCGGCGTTCAACCGATGAGACGCAGAATGCACAGGCGACTCGAACAAGAGACGCGTGGGACGTACCCGAGGCTCGAGATCGACGAGGATGGCACGCGGAATATAGTGCTCGTCGTCCGCTTGGTAGAAAAAGACGTCCTTGCGATCACCGCCTTCGGTGGCCCACTCTTCGAGGATACCCTCCTTGCTGATCCCGTGTTCGGCGCAGAGTCGTTGCCAGTACACGGCGCCCACTGCAGAAGTCGTCGACGAAGACGGTAGGTGTGATGCGGACGATGGGCTCGTGTTAGACGACAGTCGGATACGAATGGAACAAGAAGACGGCGCACTTTGGTTTCCACATTGTCCGAGCTGGACCGTCACGATTTCGCGGGGCATGGACGTTTGGCTTGTGTGGCGTCCAATCCAAATGTCACATCAGACGCCTCGCGCTGGAGCGGCGGTGAGGGTATGTATTGAACAAGCAGAGCATGCAGATTAGAAAACGTATCTACCCAGAGGAAAAGAAAAAACACAACATGGTAGGTAGTATGTGTGCGAGGCCGGTAATGCGATGAGCCAAACTATGCTACGAGGCCTTGAGCCCGTGTAAGTACTGCGTGTGCGAGGGGATTGCAGCGTGATCAAAGGAGAAAGCAAGAATGCGAGTAAGCGATGGCCGTCAGCCATCTAGTATACAACGCCAACAATCCCGAGATTCCCAAAGAAAGCGTCTAGAGATTAGAACTCCCGATATAACGTGGGTGAAAACGAATCCTACGAAACGATGCTTAATATCGGCGTAGGCGTTCGGAGGTAGCGCAAGAATGGGAAGAGACAAAACGTTTGTCCGTTTTCAGAGGCACAGCGCGGAGACGTTATTTCGCGTTCAACCACCGGCCACCACGCCAGGTCCGCAATCGCCTTTACCGTCTCGCGCCGCGTCGCGGGAGTCCTTTTATTATCCGCCTCCCTCCCGCTCCTTCCGCGGGCGGTGGGGCAGACCCCATCGTAAACAGCGATCCTCCAACCGGCGCCGCAGCGGTTGGTGCACCGAAGCTAACCGCAGGTGGAGCAGCCGCGTTTGTTCCGGCACCGAATGTAAATGGCGCACTTCCGGTCGTTCCCAATGGAAGTGTCGTGCTACCAGTAGCAGGTGAAGCGGGTTGACTGCCTGCCCCAAACGAGAACGGGCTGGTAGTTGGCTGCGTCGTGGTGGGCGTCCCGAACGTGAACGACGAGGGCCGATTGAACGAGGGACTCGATGGCGCAGAAGCTACCCCCGACTGACCAAAGGGACTTGGGGAAGCAGGCGCGGCACCAAATGCGAATGGTGATGTAGGAGCTGCATTTGGAGACGGCTGTGCAAATTGGAACGGAGTAGATGCAGGCGCAGTCGTCGCCGGACTCTCTGGTGGTTTTTGACCGAATGAAAAGCCGGTGGAAGAGGTCGGCCCGAAGCCACCAAAGGAGACCGTAGGCTTGGCCTCTTTCTTCTCCTCTTTTGCAAATGGATTGACAGTCGCACCTGAGGTACCAAAACTAAAGGGGGATGTGGTCGTGGCTGGGCTCTGAGCAAACAACGCAGATCCGCTCGGTGGAGTAAAAGTGAAGCTGAGTGTCGGTCTTTCCGGTGCCTTGCTATTACCGTTGAGTACCATGTCCCTCGCCGGGCTCTCGTCCATCGTCACCTCTTGCTCAGCTTTTGGGGGTGTGACAGGCCGGGCAGGCGGCGTTGTCCCGAACGCAAAGGATTTACTGCTAACATCAGTGGCAGTCGTTCCACTAGGGGTGGTACCAAAGCTGAATGGAGCTGGGGCAGCAGGGGGTACCGTCGAGGCAGTTGAAGAACCAAAGATGAAACCCGTCGTAGGTTTCTTCTCCGCCGTAGAAGTCGTTCCAAAGGAAAAAGGACTTGTTGCAGATTTCTCCTCCGTAGGAGCGGCGCTGGGTTGCTGTCCGAACGAGAATGGAATCGTAGGTGGTGGCACTTCGACGCTACTGGAGGCACTCGAGATCGTATCAGCAGCCGGTGCTGGTGCTGGGGATGGAGTGCCAAACGTGAAAGGGGTACCATTTGACGGGGCAACTGGATTCGTGGGCTTTGCTGCCGCCGTCTGCTCAGGTGATACACTGGAAGTAGGCGCTGGAGCGGATTCAACCGGCTTCGTGGGTACACCGAATGTGAAAGGTGAAACCAGAGATGGAGGTGTCTCGGTCGACTTTTTGGATTCCTTTGGTACTACAGGAGAGGGAACCGTACAGTTGAGAACAGGCGTGGTGAATGCGGATACGGGTTGCGACGGTGCGCTGAACAGTGATGTAGTCGCACCAGCTGTCTTTGGCACACCGGATTCTGGAGCCTTTGCGGGCTTTGGTTGTTCGACCACAGGGGGAGCGAGGAATGCAGGTGGCGTCGCTGTAGCTCCTGGTTTGGCAAATACAGAGGAGGTGGCGAAGAAGTTGGGGATTCCAGGAGAAGCTGATGTAGTACTAGGTGCAGGCGTTGTTGTCGCCGGGGGAGTCAAAGCCTCTGGAACAGCTTTTGCTGTCTCAGGTGTAGGGGGCACGAGCGATATCGTGGGCAGGGTCGGAGCTGGCGCAGGAGAGACTAGAGTTGGTACTGCCCTTGGTGTCTCAGCTGCTGGAGGCGCTGGTGTCGGCGCTGGTACTAGTGCAGGCTTGCTGAGAGAAAACGGAAGCGAGGTAATCGGAGGTTCCTTTGCGCGAGTTAGGTCATGCGGGATAGTTGTCTGTGAAGTGTAAGTTAGATACCCATCTTGTTGGACCCTTCTACTCACCTCTTTGGCGAAAGTAAAGCCCGCAGGAATCTCGAACACTGGCACTTTCTTGGCTGCTTCCTCTAGCATTTTCTGTTCTGCCAGGCGAGACTCCTCCATATCCTCATCTTCGTCTTCAAAAACAGCGGAGAACTTTGCCCGTCGTGATACTGGGCGCTCTAAGTGATTCCGACTGGTCCTCGTACGACCAACCCGCAATGAAGAGCCTGAAGGCCCTTCACGAGATGTTCTAGGTTCGAAGGCAGGAGCAGAAGAAGGGGGCGGAAGAACCTTGAGCCCTTCCTCACGTTTCTTCTTCTCTTCTTCTGTTTTCTTGCGTTTCTCTTCCTCCTCTGCCCTTTCATCTTCCATTGCCTCTGCTCTCTCCTTCTCTTTCGCTTCCTCTTCCTCCTTCTTGCGTCTTGCTAGCCACTTTTTCATGCCACCCTCTCCTGCGTACGGCTTCGTCCCATTTATTAGTCCCCTCTCCTTCTCCTTCTTCTTTCCTTTTCCTTTCTCCTTCCCTCTACTCTTTGTTCCGAGTCGAGGCTTGACCGGTCTGTCATCGGTCATCAACGTAATATGTTTTCTTTCCTTTTGCAAGAACATATCTGGGACTACGGTAGCACCCTTCAATCGCGTGGGCAACAACGGAGTCTTGTACACCTCTAATTCGTGTAAAGCTATTTCAGCTTTGTTAACCGGCCAAAGATGACCCGCTAAACATGATCAACTATGAGGTCTTGAGAGGTAATTGAATCATAGACTGCACGTACGCGCAGAAACATCCGTCATGGATCCCGTTCCGAACAAGATAGAGCTCTGACGAGCTGGAGCGCGTGCCTAGAATGGGCTATGAGTTGTTCGTCTTCGGCCCAGAAGAACGCAGAACAAACGTTACGCTGAGAATCTATCAAGGTTCCCAGAGTCAATTGTTTTTGTGGTTCTGCAGCACCCTGCCTCTGAGCACCGGGCGGTGGCTTTACGAACATGGGATTCGACATGAGAGTGGTCAAAGGAGGAGGTTCATCTGGACCACGCTCTCTACGGGGTGGGACAACAGGACCAAAGGCAGTACCAGAGGGTTGAGGGGTGAGAGAGGAGCGAACCCGGAGACGTCGTGGGGACATGGATGCGTCCCGACTAATAGGTACGGGATGCCCTGCGTGATTCGACTCCGATCGGAAATCCGGAATGGTAGGAGCAGTCTGTATACGAGATGAGAAACTTGAACGGGAGGGAGGGTCTAGAGACATCGTGCGTGTCACCTCCTCAGGTTTGAGGTGCGAGCCGCTAGGAAGAGGGGACGCAGTGCGTCGGTTACGTGGCAACTGATTCGAGGTCGATGGAATATGTAGCATTTTCCGAGGAGACCTGGTGATATTGCGGGCCGCGCCAGACATAGAGCCATCTGATGTGCGCAGTGGTTGGGTAAAGGCCGATCTGGGGGGATCGAGGTATGGCTCTGTGTCCCTGTCGGGGGAGCTGACCCTCATTTTCTTGGCCCTAGTCGGGAGGCTCTCATCCTCCATATGAGTGTCCTGTGACGGAACTTGAACCCGCCTCCGCTTTCCTCTCGTGTCCTCGAACTCATCCTCTGAACCCGCGAACCATGCGAAGGGAGCGGTGACGATGTTTTTAATGGTGCCAAAGAACGAGTTGGAACGAGCGAGAGGAGCGGGGCGGTCTTGGCGGGTATATGCGCTCATCGCTGTCTCGGACGACGGGCAGGCGTGGACGACGACGGTGGTGGTGGTGGTGGTTGGTGGAGAACGAGGCTCTCACAGTAAGTTGGAAAAACAAGTGTGTCTAAGCCAAGGAGGAATCCCGAAATGGAAATGCTTTCTCGCAGTGACAGGGCCAAGGCCAGCGCACAGCCGACCACTGGTCAAAGCGTAGCGCGTATGCTGTCTCGAAATGTCGCAGGTCTTGTCGCCAAAGGTACCGTGACCAGCTCAGCGGTGCGACGGGGGGCTGTCAGAAGAGCTGCTGGGACCCGGAATCTGGCGGACAGCGCGGTCGGACGACCCCACGTCTCCGCGAATGTGAGTCTGCAATTATTGCTAGTGGTTCGCGCCTTTACGGCGCACACGCGGCCGCGTACAGGTGGGCTGGCTGTTCGTCGACTCTGTCTTCCCCATCCGACTGGGCATCTGGGAGTACGCACCTCCTGATCACGCCACTCCGCTGTCCCTGACCAATGCCCCAGCATCCGCCACTACATTGGTGTGTTCCGCGAAGAGTCCCTGCTGGGGCAACTGGAGTCCCGCCTTTCTGTTGTCCAAAAACACGGATTCAAGGTTCTCTCCCTCTACCCGTACCAAAAGGATGGTGGCGTCTTTGTCAAATTCGCCTACGATGCTAGTGACCTGGAGAGCGCACTCAAAGATATCGAAGACGAACTGAGAGCGGAGGCTGACGAGCATGCCATGCCATCTTGGGCCGGACTTGACTGGGGTAATGTCTGGCTTGTCAAAGGTCAACCGTGGCTGGAGGTCCGTTTCTACACCACAATGTAAAGCACACTCATAACATACCGTCAGGACATGAACAGGTACCCCTCTCCACTATTAAAAGTCGGATTCGAGGGACCCGACGTCCAAGAGGAAACCCTCTACGAGCTTTTCCGCGCAAGTTGTCTTGCCATTGCTTTCATACGCGCCATTCTCAGTCATTCAAACAGCCATACGGCCGTATACACGATCTGACCCCCCCGAAACCTGTCCCCACTGGAACGCTTCGATACGCCGATGTTTCCTTTGCACGTGTTCGCTCTGCTGCTATCGCGCGCAATACCATCCATGGCTATCAGTTCCCGAACAGCAATCAGCCCACTCGTCTGCAAATACTTTACCAACGACCTCTCCAAGCTCATGCTATCCGAAATTGGCTCACCAGTCATCCGAGAATAGTCCTTCCCATTCTGTTCTTCTTGCTGGGTACATTGACATACACTGTAAGCACGGAATGACCTGGGCCACGACCTGACTGATTGTACACAGATATTTGACCCTATCCGAGCGCTCTTCATCGAAGGGAAGATGTTGGATTGGTTCGATTATAGAGGTCCGCCAACTGCTTGCTGATCAACGCTCGGAAATGCTAAATTCCAAAAAGAATATGAACTGTTCAAGTGGTTGCGGACTCATGCTCTCAGTCGCTTAACTCTCTCACCCGCACCTCAAGATGTCCCTGTAATGGATCTGAGTGGGTGGAAAGAACGCAGAAATGCAGAAAATGCTCTGAGGAGCTATTTGGCTGACCCTCCACGTACGTTCGCACCACCTCAGACACGTGTCGCTCACAACGTTTGTAGTAACCGTTGCATTCGTTCACGGTCCCCAGGGTAGTGGTAAATCGCACTTGGTGTCTGCCGTATTGCAGGAAGGTGGCCGGTAAGCAGATTTCTTCACTCATTTTCAAGTATATGGTGATCCGCTATCCACAGGAGAACACTGGTCATCGATTGCGCAGAGCTCAATAAAGCGACCTCTGATAGCAAACTTGTTGACGCTCTAGCACAGCAAACAGGATATAGACCCGTCTTCACCTTCTTGCACTCTCTTACCAATATCATTGATATCGCGACTGTGGGTGTCATTGGTCAGAAAGGTCAGTCGTACGCGTTCTCCCACAATCACCCCTTTATTTACTTTATACACACCCGAAGCCGGTCTTAGCAACACCCTCCCGGACCAGCTGAAACAGATTCTCGAAGTGGTCTCATCGGCTCTCATCAATGTAAACCGATCACTTCGCAAAGCCATCAAGAAAGAGTTCAAGGCTCAACGTGAAATGGAGGCCTACAAGATCGAGGAAGCACGTCGAGCAAAGTGTATTCACGACGGTACCTGGCATGATGGCAGACTAGACTGTGTTGCTGGGAATGGCATCATGTCCGAACTTGGTGTCGGTGATGAGCGCTTCGGTGCGGAGGATAGTGATAATGGAGCAGATTGGGAGGATGGAGGTTTCATGATGGAGGAGCTCAAGAAAGAGAAGGAAGTGGAAGACGAGCTCATACGAAAGGAGAGGACTACAGAAGAGCTCGAGGCCATTGCAACACTTCCCGTGGTAGTCATCAAGAATTATGGTACGCGCGGTAGTGTCTACAGGGAAGAACTACAGAATGTACTCAGCCAGTGGGCGGCAACCCTGGTCGAGAACAAGGTAGGCGATCGTGTCGTCAATCGTCATGACTTACCCATGCATACTACTTAGATTGCACACGTCGTCGTTGTCAGCGACAACAGGGAGAAAGCGAAGTTGATTACGCGTGGTACGACCTGATTCATCACGAGTAGCTCAAGGCTCATGCTTCTTGTTAGCCCTCCCGTCAAAGTCTCTGAACTTTATTCCCTTGTATGATGCAGACACCGGCAGCACCTTGGCGTTCGTGAAGCAACGGCTACGTGATGTCGGGATAAGTGCTGAGCTAACCAAAGCCGAGGTAGCTAGCATCGAGTGCCTCGGGGGTCGCGCGAGCGATCTTGAGATTGTTAGTGGGCCAACCTTCCATAAAAACTGTTGTGCTAACCATGACTTTCAGCTGATCCACAAAGTCCGTAACGGACAGGCCATTGAAGGCGCTGTCGAAGACATCATATCTCGCAGCGTCGGGGAGTTGCGGAAGAACGCCTTTGGAGAGGACACTGAGGATGCGAAATCTCTGCCATGGACACGCGAGCAGGCTTGGACCGTGCTCAAGCAGCTTGCGCAGAAAGCAGAGGTGAGTCTCCCTCGATACGCCTCATGAGTGCTGACCGACGTTCCATAGCTTTCTTATTACAATGTATTGGGAAATTTCCCGTTCAAAGGAGACGAGCTCGCACTGCGGTCTATGGAACATGCAGAATTGATCTCTATCGGAACTTTGAATGGTGGGCTGCGCTCATTTGAAAAAGACTTTCTGATCCATTGTCATCAGGCCGATCGTCCACTATACGGCCAGGGAAACCCGTATTTAAATACGTCTTTGAAAGACTCGTAAATGGTGGGTGCTTGGTCCGTGTCATGACCACGTTGCTGACTCCGCCACAGATCCCGTATTCCGAGCGACGCAGGATATGGCGGTGAACGACAAGCTAATCGCCAGTGCAGACGATACGGTCAGAGCTTGTGAAGCCGAGCTTGCTACACTACAAGAAGTTGCTGGTCCCGAGCGGTTCTTCCAGTCGCTATGGCAGGGCAGGCGAGCGTCGACGGAGAGGCGCAGGTACCTGATGAAGAAGATGTACGAGGCACAGGTGAGGATCCAGACACTGGAGAAGCAGAACATGGGCTTGAAGAGGACGTTGGCGTGATGGTCGTTAGCACATGTACACACCTTGGACTATACACCGACAAACAAATTCTGGATAGCAGCTACCATGGCGAGCGTGGATGGACAGGGCCATCTCCTGTCGTTCAAGGTGATGCGGGTGTCTGTGCGTGCTCGTTTCGTTTCGTTTCCAACGCTCTGCGCTCTGTGTGTTGACGGACACCGTCGCTCACAGCGGCCCGGCCTTGCAGCTGCTTGGGAGCCCTTTTACTCGAGTTCCTCGTCCTTCTCTGCCCACTCCACCGCGTCCATACTCTCTCTCCAGGGCAAAACGCCACTCCCAGGCCACCCAAAGACCCTGCGCGATCTCACGCACGTCTCCGAGTTCCTCACCCTCCCCACCGCGTTCGGCGCCATCCAGCTTGGCGAAACCTTCTCCTGTTGCTTCTCCGTCAACAACGAAACGCACGCAGCCGTCGATGGCGTCCATGTCTGCCTCGAGATGCAGACTGCCAACTCCAAGTCGCTCCTCTGCGAGCTCGGCGGAGCAGGGTGTACACTCCCCGCGGGGGACGGTCTCGAGGACGTCGTGCACCACGAGGTGAAGGAGCTCGGTCAGCACGTCCTGGCGTGCACCGTCACGTATCGACTTCCGCCCGGGTATCCCTATGCACCCGGTCCCGTGGAGGGCGCGGACGACCCGAGCTTGCAGAGCTTTCGGAAATTCTACAAGTTTTCGGTGTGTGTGTGCTTGCGTTCCGCTCTGTCATCTGCCGTGTGGATCTCATGGCGATGTGTTGCAGGTGACCAATCCCTTGTCTGTCAAGACCAAGGTTCACGTCGTGAAGTCCCCCTCTGCCCTCCTCGACCCGCTCGAACGCGAAAAGGTATTCCTCGAAGTCCATATTCAAAACATGACGCAAGAAACCATGTGGTTCGAACGAATGGAGTTTGAGTGTGCGGAGGGGTGGCAAGTGTTGGACACAAACCGCCTCTCCAGTTCCGACTACTCTGACAATGGCACGCAGGCCATGCAGCCGTTGTTCTCCGGTTCAATGGCACTCATGCAGCCCCAGGCAGTTCGACAATACATATACATAATCTCGCCCATCAACGTATCAACGTTTCCAGCAACACATCCACCCGGGTCTGTAATTCCCCTCGGCCGACTCGACATCTTGTGGCGTTCCAAGTTCGGCGAACCTGGACGTCTTTTGACCTCCGTGAGTGGCCTTTCGCTCGTGCACGCTCGCATGGACGCTCACACACGTGTCCGTGCCCGTACAGATGCTCTCGCGCAGGATTCCTGGCCTCCTGCAACCACCTCCACCTCCATCGATACCGTCGCAGCCTCCTAGTGCCATCCCATCCTACCTCCAACGCGCACCACAAGGACCCTCTCCCAGCCCATCCCGACCCCGCTCTCCCCAGCTCCCAGCATCCCGCCCCAGCTCACCGCCCCCAGGCTCAGTCAGATCCAGCTCGCCTTTCCGTCCCCGACCCCAATCTACAACGCCC
Source organism: Tylopilus cervinicoccineus (assembly GCA_038094635.1). Taxonomy (NCBI): domain Eukaryota; kingdom Fungi; phylum Basidiomycota; class Agaricomycetes; order Boletales; family Boletaceae; genus Tylopilus; species Tylopilus cervinicoccineus. The sequence goes on from JBBPUK010000122.1 coordinate 11,382, forward strand.
ATCCCCCGCACTCTGTCCCCCGCACCTTCGATCCAAGCCTCAACTTCAGGCATACAACAACAGCTCATCATCCCAGAGTCCGTGCCGGACCTGGACGTGGATCTCGTCGTCGTGCGACGTGCTGGCGACGTGGTCCGGGTGGGGAAACCCTTTACGCTCGGATTCAAGCTGAGCGTCGCGGCCACGGTCCCGCGAGGCCGACGTCGGCGGGCCCACTTCGTCGTACAGCATCTTATGCCTCGGCGGGTACCCGCGCACGCTCAGAGCGTGTCGGAGACCCCTGTGGTGGGCGGTCCGACGCCCTCTCGTTTTTCGTCGTACGTGTCTGCCGCGACAACGCCGACACAGGTACCAGTCAATGTCGTGGGTGAACCAACGCTCGTGTTGTCGCCTCAGAAGCTAGTCACCGCAGAAGGCGACCCACTGTTGTCCCTGCCGCCACCTTATTTCGAGACACGCGACGAAGCGAGAAACGCAAAACTCCGTGGATGTGCGCTTCTCGGGCCCTCCGCAACCCCGTTAAATCCCATAGACCTCACACAACACGGCGTCACAGACAGCGACTTGCCTCGCGTCGAAGTAAGCCAAATGTTTGAACTCACCTTCCTACCACTTCGCACCGGTCTCGTCTGCGTAGGCGGGCTGCGACTCATCCTCATCGGCGATCAACTCTCGGACGCAGATGCAGAACTAGGTGCCACTGCTTCTGCCAAGGAACCACGCACATTAAAGGAACTCGACGTCATTGCAGAGGTATGGGTCCAGCCGTGATGTAAACTATCAGTCACCTCGTCCTGTTCTACGGGATGTTTCGTTGTATGTTACATACTTGACGTCTTGACTCATCCGGGGGGTAACGTGAGGTTCACCGGTCATGCGGTGACCCATGGGTGACTGACAAATTGCTGCACGGAGACGAGCGCGTGATAACGCACATCTGGGTTTGGGTGTGTCATGAGTTCCATCGCGCGTGCTTTGGCACCCAGATCTGCGATAATTCTAGAGATGCGAGCTGGGTCCGGCGAGGTTAATGCGGGGAGTGGCAACTTACTTCTTCCCTCGTTCACAGTGCTTGACGTATTGACCGAGATCGTGCACTGCGACCGCGAGCACAAGTGGGTCCTCCGTGCTCAACAGGTGGATTAGAATTCTAAAGAGGAGGTCGTTCATTGGTTAGCCGTGTGCCAACATGTAGAGCAACACCGACTTGAGCTGTTCGTGGTCCTTCTCGTTTAGCTTGGACGCATTTTCCCGCCAAAAGTCGTCCGACTCGTGTACAGGCGTCCAAGATAGATGCCCAGACGCTAGTTCGGATACATACTCGTCATAAGTCCTGGAGTCGGTGTCAGCGTACCAAACGACCGTGTTTCGCTGCGTTACTCACGTCAAGCTCTCAAAGTTGCGTTCTAGTTCGTCTCGGACAAATTGAACATCTTCAAGAATGTCCTCATCGGAAAATTTACGCGCAGAAAGGTTCTTTGCGAATGGGAGTAGCTGCGCAACGAGCATGGCTGCCAAATTGGCACAAGATGCTTTCGTTATCAGATTCTAACCGAGAGAAGTATGAACGACCAACACGGATAAAAAGAACGATGCATACGCGGAACGTGGCGACAATGACGCGGATGACTTTCTCTTTGGCTGCTGCCTGGGCGACTGAAATCAGCAAGGGTATAATGTCGAATTTCCTGTGTACAGTGCTCGGCGATCATCGGTACGGTACAGAAGCAAGTCACCCACTTGTTGATCTCCGCTGCGATGTCTTGTTCAAACGTCAAGAGCCACAAGCAGAATATGACCTGGTAGTTCATCTGAGGTGTGGGTTTATGCCGGAGGATGTCTACCAATCTGGAGAAGAAAAATGAGCACCTAATGAATAATACGCCAATGCGGGATATACCCAACGATTATACCAGGAATACCCCAGACTGCTCTACGGCAATCTGGACGGGCCAATAGCGATTCGAGACATTGAACTGCAACGTCCCGTTTGTTTGAGGATTGGTCTTGGACGAGGGACGCGAGGACCCTCAAGAAAGGTTGGTGTTGTTGGTGTTGGAGCGGTGTGGACTCGGAGCTGAGGAGGATGGTCAGGATCTGCGCAGATTTGAGCTGCACGAATTCGTCCTGAGCCTCCAATGTCCTGGATGGCATATGAAAAGATCTCCATCACGTGGAGAAGAGCAGGGGCTACCTTAGGAGGGGCGAGTAGGGCAGCTCTGGATCGGACTGCGCAGCCCTCGTGAAGAGCGGGATGCGTTCGTCGTGATCTATCCATTCGCGTCGTCAATCTGCTGCGATCTCGAACCAAGCACATGTAGCACACCCAAGAGTGCGTCGGCGATCAGGACGAGGAGACACTGCATGGTATCCACTCTTTGGAGCTTCTTGAGCAGGCGGAGATAGAGAAGCGCGTATGCCTGGCAGTCCGAGACGAGGATGGACTCCATCTTTGCCTTGGGCTGCCTGTCTACTCTCTTGATGAGCACAAGCTCCTCGGACGTGACGAGATCTGCGCGTTGGTAGCCCTGCTGGAGGTGTCGGCGGCGAAGGACGCAGCAGGGATGTGCGCACCTCCCAAGGGACAGGTTTCGCCCTGATCTTTGCCGAGTTCTCGTCGAGGTAGGCATTGGAGACGAGCGAGACCGACATGGCGACTTGCAAGCGGTCATAGGCCCAATCTTCTCACGGTCACTTTACTATGAACCTGCTTTGCAGACGCGCCTTTGCAACAGAAGCAAAGGCGGCCTCGCGTCCAAGCCTGCACACCGCCATCGTCCTCAGCCGGTCCCCCATCCTCACCCGCACGCCGACCCCCTTTGAAAAGGCCTTTTATGCCTACCAAGCACGCATACACCGCGCCCTGCGCAACCCCTTCCCGACCGAGTTCTATTTCAAGCAGGGCTCACCGCTCGAGACCCGGTTCAACATCGAGGAGAGAAGACGCGAACGCAGAGCATTCGGCGCACCCTTTGGCATGGACCCCTCCGAGGAGCGGAACGAGGCGACCGAGCTCATGGAAATCGCCATGAAGGACGAGGTCGACGAATCCATGCCACGCGTTCACAAGGCAGACGAGACCAACGACCTCAAGAACCTCAACAGGAGAGGTCAACGAAACCTCTATCTCCTGCTCAAGACACGAGCAAATGGAAAGGACGTCTGGCGGTTCCCACAAGGAGGCGTACAAAATGGCGAGTTTTTGCATGTGGTGCGTGTCGTTGACGTGTCGTTGGTTATGTGCATTCAGACGAGTTTCCTAGGCTGCACACAGAAGACTCGACTCAGAATGTGGACGGCACATGGATACCTGGATAGTGAGCCGGAACCCAATAGGCGTTTATCACCCGCCCGAGCAAAACACTCAAGACGTGAGTTCTGCCCCTTCGTCGTAACTCATAACCAAATGCTATGCAGGACGTCGTCTTCTTTTACAAAGCCCATATTCTCGCAGGTCAAGTTCGTCCCGACCCTGATCGGTACCAAGACTTTGCATGGTTAACCAAGGGTGAAATCAGCGAGCGGACAGACGAGGACTATTGGCTGGGCATAAAAGATATGCTATCAGACTTTTAATGTATCTCCCATCCTATTCTATTCTACATAGCCCCGATTTCACCTCAGGACATACGAGGGCTTCAGCTTTCGACCCGATTCGAAGAACATGTAGCGCTCTGCGTCCGGAATGAGCAAGATTCCTGTGCAGCCACTCAAGACGATTCACGAATGTCGGATCCAATAGGTTGACTGGTCTCTTACTTGGTCGATGTGGTCAGAGCCAAGATGCAATATGTAGCAGGTGATATCTGGATACGATGTTTTCCTGGTGAGTCTCTTGCTGACAACTGTTCAAGCAACATAGTCCAGATGAGTACCTGCCATCATGGTAGCATGGATGGCAATATGTAATCCCAGTGTTCCATTGATCTACCACTGGATACCTTGTTCCCAATATTCTCATGACCTCTCACCCTTACTCTTGCTTTCTGGATACAACTAGCAGCTCATCAATACAATGTCACAACCACAGCTGAGGCATACCTTTCCAGGGTTAAACAAATTCAGTGGATCAATCGCCTGCTTCACCATCTTCATCAGCTCTACCGTGTCCTCTCCAAGTTCCTCGACAAGGTATTCCGTCTTTCCAACCCCGACGCCATGTTCTCCCGTACCTGACGCGTTCTAGTTAGTGAAATACACAACTGATGAGAAAACAATCGAGAGGACATACACGTGCCATCCATGGCGATTGCGCGGCGGATGAGTCTGTGGACAGCTTCACCGGCGGATTGGAGTTCACGATCGTCATGAAACAGGACGAGTCCATGGAAGTTGCCTGGAACTCCGTGTTAATGAATGATCGTCTTCTGTGGAGGGGCGTACCATCTCCGACGTGTCCGACGATGGTATGTTTGAGTCCAGACCTGGCAAGATCTTCTTTCGTCTCGTAGACAAGTTGGGGAAGTTTGGATACCGGAACGCTACAAAATTTTATCAACATTTCGTCTCCGACGTGTGCAGAGTGAAGAGGAAAAATCATTACCACACATCCGTCGCCCAACACTTCGTCCCAGGATAGGACGCCAACGTAGAGGTCAGCACATATTTTCTGTTGTTCCAAATATCCCCTGCTTCCTCGTCCGTTGCTGCAAATTCGAATCGGGTGCTGCCATGACTCCGAACAATTTCTTGCACGACACGAGAGGTTTCAGCAATGCATTCTGGCGAACCTTGAAGTTTGAAGAAAAGGCTATCTTGGACCGGATAGGGTTTCTGGACTATACCGGCTGTGTTGATGGCAGACATCACTGCGGGTCTCACACGTCAGGCGAAATATTTTTTAGATGATGATATCAACAGACTGTGATCGTCGAGAAGCTCCACACATTCTAGATGAGTTGTCAACAAGATTGCAGGTGTGAGGTGGACGGATACGAACGTATATGAGGGCCAAAAGGTGTATTAAGAATTTCCTGAACGGCGCTGACAGCCATCTTGACATCTGGAAATTGGGCCATCGCGACCTTCGTTGGAACGCGAGGCGCGAGGCGAAGCGTAGCTGTCCTTGTTTGAACAAGACATACATAGAGCAATGACATAGAAGATTTACCCTCAGTCACAATGCCCAAAGTACCCTCCGCGCCAATGAAAAGCTTGGTGGTATCAAACCCGGCGGATGACTTGCGAGCCCTTTGACGCGTCTTGATAACTTTACCAGAGGGGAGTACGACGGTCTGATCGTCTCATTATATAACTGAATGCAGAATAACACCAAATCGACACCCACGACGTTTAGGAACCATTCCGCCTTTGCAGTACCATATCTGACAGCGTTCGCTACGGGCAACTGGCGTCATGGTGGTAAGATGAAGTGACTAGTGAACACTCACTGCCGGAGCACCCTGTGCCGATCATCCCGCCTATCGTCTTCCACGACTATCACAGCCATGTTGACTCCCAAAGAGGAAAGACTTACTGCACCCGGACCTGGGTCAAGCTAAGTGTGTCAAATACTGCTGGTGTGACGTCCGGAACAGGCTTACA
>JBBPUK010000122.1:17023-54289 GCA_038094635.1 Tylopilus cervinicoccineus
AGGAAAGAAAAGAGGTATGCCTTTTTCCTCGAGAACGCGATTGATGTCCTCCCACCGAGCGCCAGCTTGGCACCGAAGGTCACTATCAGCCTCTGGAAAAGGGATGCATGAGTCATGAATTTATAAGAGTCCAGCGGTACGCACCATTGATTTCCAAGATTTGGTCCATGTTGGACATGTCAATGCATATACTCCCGGAGGGATACTACACGCGCATTTCGTAAGACATCGATTCAAACAGAAGTCGAACGAGCACACTCACGCCACTAAAATGGCCCTCCAAACTCGTCGCCCCACTGTAGGGAACGAGTGGGACCCTGTATTTGCGGGATATACCGACGACCTTGACAACATCCTCGGTGGATTTGACCTGGACGATGACGGAGTGGGGTGAGCTGGGGTGGTACGAGTTTTCAGAAGAGCCATAGAGTTCGAGGGTGTCCTTCTCTGTCTGCACACGGTATTGGTCAGGAAAAGCCTGTCGGAGCTCTTTGATAGCGTGTTCGACGTCCTGGGGACTGCCGTACGAGGATGCGAGTGAGATGGGGGCATCGGCGAACGACAGTCCAGCTTCAGGATTGAGGGACGGATCGACGGCGTTATTCTTGTGATGAACGTATCGGCCGGAGTGGTCAGACCCAGAGAGGTTGGTGCCGTGTGTTGCGCCCAGTGTGAGAGAGCTGAGCCCTTCAAATGCGCCATCTCGCAGAGCGTGCAGCCCGAACCCGAGCGTACCGAAAGTCAGGAGGGCACCTGCGACGAACTTGCCCACGAGTCTCGCATCTTGGTGTCGGGGCAGTCTGGGGTGACTCGTAAGGTGTCTGACAGGCTGGAAAGTGGTTTGGAGACGGCCTGATAACCTGCCCGCACGAACACGCCTTGTGAGACACACGGACCTTGCTGAGATCATGGTTGAGCTCACTCGTCTTTGGTGCGTAATACAGTACTTGTTTGTTGGCTACTTCACTCTGTATGTACACACATAGCACTTACTGTACGAGCTAACTTTCGGTATGACAAGGGAATCACTGACACACGTTTCTTCCGTAGTGTCACGAATCTGTTCCAGCATCAGTCTGAGCCCAGCTCTGGGCATCCGCGGTTGCAGCTCTCAGTCAAGGTCATAGGCAGTACACCACCAGTCTCTGAGACTCACTGACGACAGGGTGTCGGACCCGGCAGACATGATAGTCGAAGGACCGACACCTGTGCTTGAGACAAATCTGAAAGAGGACACTTGTGTAGCCCAACTCCATAATGGGCTGGTATTTGTAGTGGATTGTTATCACCCTCGATCTACCGCGCAGCCCATCTGCGGAGACTTCGAGGAGCAGCAACGTCCGATGTCGCGACAGGGTGGAAAGTTGAAACCCTTAAAGGTCTGTTTTATTCCATTCACAACGACCTCACTTTCGATCGTCGTGTAGGCTCCCAAGAAAGAAACGAAAGAGATGAGCGAGGAGGACATGGCCTTCAAGAAAAAGCAGAAAGAGGAGGCTGCTGCTCTGAAGAACGCACAGGCGAAAGGTATGCATGCCCCACTTGCACAGAACAGGACCCGGCTCACCGCTGCTTGGTGATGGAAACACACAGCTTCTGCCAAAGGTACGGACGAATCTCACTCGCCATGCTCCCACACAGTTGAACGTCGTGTTACTTATCAGGCCCGATGAGTGGCGGTGGAATCAAAAAGTACGTCGAACCCCACTGGTGGTCCGTTGCAGCCGTCAACCTGTCATCCTCAGGTCTTCCGGCAAGAAATGAGTGGGTTGGAGGTGGTGTCTCGGGTGTCGACATTTGTTTCTCGCGTTTGTATACTGCCAATCGTACATACCCTTTGTACCACAATGTCCCAGGGCTGGCACGTCGAGCTCGATCGTCTCTGGGATGTGCGCTGTCGTTTGTCTGTGCTTGATCGTCGTTGATCTGGTCGGTGCAGGTGCTCGGTCCATTCCCAGTCCATGCTCGCGAACAGCACTTTCTTTCTCCTGCGTACCCGCTCGATCGTGAGTCTGCATCTTCTGTAGCTGCACTCGGCCCTCATTCTTGCCAGTTTCTCTGCCCATCGATACTGCCGTACAGTATCCCTCATCGCTCGCTCACGCCGCTAGCGTCTCGTGGTCGCAGACGACAGCAGATCCCCATGGTGTCATTCACGTATCGCACCCTTCCGTTCCATGGGATCAGATACGCGCAACGGAAGGCTGGGCCGGCCTTCAACACTTGAACGTGTTGCGTGGTTGGCTTTCTGTTTACCCCCTGTCCAATCTTGACGCAGACGCCTCGGAACCCCTCCTTGAAACAGAACTCCTCCAAGGAGCCTTTTTTACGATTCTTCCGCCGCCCGACTCTCCAGAAAGAGAAACGCACGTCCCACAATGGCATGACGGTAATATATACAGGTTAGAGAGGCCTCCAGTGCAGCTCGTCAGGTTGTCAGTACCGCCAACAAGGAATAAGCAAGCGAGATATGAAGTGATTATATGCGCCCCCTATGAGGTACTCGAACCCTAGCTTTTCTAGTTGCTAGAGGTATACCTTGTTCAACGATTCGATTTCTTTAGATCCGCCTTTTTGGAGATCCGGCTGCATACTCCTCCCCTCACCCAATTTTGACACTCAATTTTTCCGTTTCTCTCCAGTTTTCGTGCTCTCCGACACGTTCACTGGAGGTAGACAAAACTCAACTCCCCACCAAGGACGCACCACTTCGGCACGCCCTCGCGCACTCGGTTATTCCTCACATTGTCGATGGCACACCGTTCGGAGACGCGATAGGTATTGGGGTTCAATGTCTCGATTTCGGACACCAGGCCGACGGATATTGGTCTGTCATTCGTGCGCGCCTTGTTCCTGGCTCTATACGGCTTCCACCCTCATTGTCGGTTGCGCTTCTCGATGACCTGCCCATACGCATCGCGCCCACGCAAACCCGTATCATACCCGTCCGCTTATGTACATCCTTGCATGAAAGAATACCCGAAGATGTCAAGCAGCTGGACTTTGAGCTTACATGCATGCCACCCACGGCCTTGTATACGGAACAAGCACCATCTCACACACATGATGGCGCACAGACAGCGACTCCGAGTCTATTCGCCCTCAGCGTCACTCTCCCGCTGACTCATGTTCCACTCTGGACGCGAGAGAAGTACTCTTCTGTCCGAGCTTCGTATTTCTTTGCAAAGTCGATGCCCACTATATTCTTAGCCAAGCCTCCCAAGGATGCATTCGGTGACTCCCGGATTGTCCTTGAACAGCACAGCGACAGCACCTACACTAGCAAGTGCAGAGGCAACGAACCAATTCTTGCACTTCGTAAGTCCAGTGATCCACTCAGCATCGTCACAATGCGTCCGGTCTTAATGTTTCCTTGATGGATTCAAGATGGTGCTGGCGTAGACATCCTCGCCCAGTCATTCTGGGCGGACTCGCTTCCACAACAAAAGTATGCATGGGTCGTAATGCCGCAGGGGCGGACCTCTTGGGTGAGCTTTTGCTTGCTTCTCATCGGATCCTTCATTCGAACTCTTTTCCTCGTTGCTGTTTCTCCATTGGCAGGGGCTTGATTGGCACGGTCCATCAACAGCTGATTCATTTGCAAGTGTTTCTGCCCTCTCATGCATTCTATCCAGCGCCGGTGCTGGAAGATGGGCCAAATGGAGTTTCGATGCTGGCATACGCGTCATCCTCATGGGCCACTCAAATGGTGGGCATGGGGCATGGTACATGGCGAGTAGATGGCCCGATCGTGTATGCGCTGGTGAGTCCTGTCTACACGCCTTCTCACACCCCTGGTGGGCATATACTGAACTTTGCCCTATGTCCCTTTCATACACTAGTAATCCCTGCAGCTGGTTATATCAAGTCACAGGCCTACGTCTCGTGGTGTATGAGTCGTTTTGCACACTTCGTAGATCCAGCGTTGCGCGCAGTCCTCGATAGTTCACTCACGCCAGACGATAATGATTTGTTCTTGGGGAACTTGGTCGGGAAGCCTCTGTTGGCCTTGAATGGGTGAGTCATCTAAAGTCCGAAACGGAGAGAACAACAGTACAATGAGACATGGAACAACACCTCGTATATGATCATCCTTGACTCTCCGGGTAATCGTAATCTTACTTAATTGACCGTGTTAATCGCTTGCAGAGGCGCAGACAACAATGTCCCACCGTGGCATACACGTGAACAAGTGGGGATCCTGAAGACCTGGGACTCCGAGGCAGACGTGACGTGCGTTCGTTTGCCCTATGATTTTCGCATTCGTTCCATCCCGGATCTTTCTGACATCGTTTGATCATGGACAGGTACCACGAAGATCCCGGACAGCCTCATTGGTACCCTAGTGTTTTGTTGAACAAGCGTGTACAGGACTTTCTAGATCGGGTCTACTTTTCTTCGCCGTCGCCGGGCTCCCAGTTGGAGAATCCACGTACCCATGGACTCGCGAGCCAGGACCACAAGATGATGAGCTTCACCCTTACAGTCGCACTCCCAGTCGAAAGCGGGCCTTTGAGTGGATGGCAGATCCATGCATTGATTTCCCCTGGACTGTGAGCACCCCATATTCTCGTCATCCAATCAATCGCTTTCATTGATGGAGATGTCCAGACTTGGTCGGCTTCAAGTGATGATCAACCCCAGTGGACAAGCTTCGATACAGACGACAAATGTACTGGTGTTCTCTCTCGATCCGGGCGCCATTCGCGCTACTTGTAATGACATCAAGAAAACGATGGCACTTGCAATCGATAGTGACAACATTTCAGTCGACTTTGGCGAATCGACCGATACGATCTTGTTCGCGAGGAGTGCCAGTACTACAAGGTCTCACCGCAATTCACCTTGGAAGGTATGAAACTCGCTCGACGCTTACTGCTTTGAACTGTATGCTCCGTCGACACAGATTCTACCCCGCACTGAGCCGCCGGCGACGACAATAAAACGCTTCCGCACTCCACGTCAACGTTTACAATCCATCCTCTCCACAGACGCCCCTCTCACCCTGCTGGTTCCATCCCTGACGCCTTCTCCAGAGCTTTCCGCAGCCCTCCGCATCGCACATGCTCTCCAGCTCTTCCATGCGCTCGACGCCCAGATAGTCACCATCTCCGAGGTCGAGACGGGGCGCGTGTCACTCGAAGGAAACCTGGTCGTCATTGGGTGTGCTGAGGTATCGCTCGTCGGACGGTGGCTCGAACGCGCAGGAGGGCTCTGGACGTATACTGACGGGGCGTGGTGTCTCGACGGCGTCCGCTTCGAACGGCCATCTTCAGGTAATTTCGTTGTGCCTCTCTTGTCGACGCCCTGACTTGACGTCCCGTCGCCGATGCCCTACGCACCCCGGTGCACCAGCGATCTTGTTCTGCCAACCACACCCCTATGACGACCACAGCGTCGCGCTTTTCCTTCAGTCGACGGATGGGCCCGGCCTCGATCGCGCCGTTCGGCTGTTCCCGATTCGCACCGGCGTGCTCTCGCCGGATTGGCTCGTCGTCGACGGTCGTGCGGACACGATCGGTGCCGCAGGCGTGCAAGGTGCAGGGTACGTTTTCCTTCCCCCCCCCCTTTATCGCTGTTTTACTCACCGCACTTGTTTCGTGCATCAGCGTCTATGGCTGGATACCACCTGACGTGCATGACCCACACTCCACAGGGAAGTGGGTTTGGAACGAACGGGTGTCGTGGCTTGGTTAAGAGACGACGCTCATACAACGCCATAAGTACATATATAACATTCGGGTGTACATCGTACGGTAAGGATCGTAACAAGATGGACGTCTCATACATAAACAATCAGGGAGGGGGGCGTTCGGGCGTTCCAACAGCGTATGGTAAAGCAACGTAGGGATAGCGATCACCACGGACCGTATACTGGGGGCATGCGCACAGAGAAAGTACGCCCGATATAATCAGAGTTCACATGTTACACCTTGTTCAACACTTGAATGTGGTGGAAACTTGTTACAATACAGTGAGTTGCAGGTAGAGGAGATGAGACAAGAAGGAAAAGAGAAAATGAGGAACCGAAAAGAAGAAAACCCAAAGAGAGATGTGCGACAGATAGCAGCGACAAAAGACAGCGAGTCTAGGATTGATAGATGGACCTCGCAACCTGACCAAGTCATGAGCGACCAGGAACGAGATGGGAAGGGGATGGAACAAGATTACTCACGCTCTCGAGCAGCATGGTGACTTCGGGGGCAACACGGACGAACTCTTTGCTCCAGAATTCATATCTCTGGTTCCTGAGAAGTTCAATGAACGTAACTAGTGCTCCCCATGGGTGGGGACGGTGGACGATGAAACGCTCCAAGAGAACACGAGTCATCACCTCACGGAAGTAATCGTCCTTGACCTCAACAAAGAGGTGGAGTAAAAGGGAGGAGAACCAGTGGGTATGGGCGTTAGGATATCGCAAGTGAAGCACCATGGAGCTCAGGAGATGATGTTGTCCTAAGGTTGCACGTGAACACATAGTCGAAAGGTGAATAGATGAATCCTGACCTTCAACATCTAAATTAGTAGCTAGGTACTGTAAAGCAACCACGCCAGGGTCGCTTGAGACGAAGACGGACGATCCACTGCGCGCCTTCGCCTGTGCGACCGAAGACACCCCGATATACATTACCAAAGAGTTGATGAGGGAAAGGTTGTAAGTTTCAGTGGTACCTTCTGGAACCACAGATAACTTCAAGCGATCTTTGAGTGAAGCGAGGAAAGTAGGAGAGCCTCGGTTCAGGAGGTACTGATCCAGACCATTTCTAAGATCAGCACTTTTAATGCCCGCAGCAAAGTCGGACAAGATGGGTGGAATAGGTCCCATTTCGGGAATCGAGTCGAATTTGATGTTGCGCAGGTGGGGGTCAGGAAGGACAATAGAGAGGGGAAATGCGCTAATAATGATGTTGCGGAGTTGGATGCAGCGGGGAGGGATAACATCGCAAAGACTAAAGTAGTATTCACTGAGGAACTCGGGGAAATCGTGAAGGAGAACGAGGAGCAGGCGGAGTGTGCCTCTGTAGAGATCGCGAGCGGCAAGCTGAAGGTCTGCCTCTTTGAGGAATGGTGCCAAAAACTTGAAAAGAGACAAGAGAAGCTTGTGGAATGCCGACCAGCCCTCACGATTCTCGGACAAGAGCAACTTGGGCATGAAATGCCTGTGAGAAATCAGACTCAGCCAGGAAAATGCGAATCCAGGGAAATAGGTGGGTTGTAATGAGCTGAAGGTGTCACTACAAATCGTAATGAGTGAGAATATCACATTTTCATCAGTTCTGGCATACCTGATGGCGGTCAACAGTTGGAAATAGGCGGATCCGAGGTTCGCCTCCATTGCGTGCAGGTCATTGATAAGACTAGAGAAGAATCTAAAGAACGGTTTTTGCTGGAACATAACCCCTTGATCTTCATGCATATTGGCCAACACGAGAACAAAAATCGACAAGATTTTGGTGAGGTAATGCACCTTCGCCTGGTCATTGTTGACACCAGAAGCATCTCCGTGGTACTTGATGATGTAGACAATCAAGCGTGACATTGCATCCAGGGCCTGGAAAGCGTAATCAAACTCTCCTGCAGCCACGCACTTGAGGTAGCTGTTGACGCTAGAATCGGCACAAACACGGAAGAAGAAGGAAGAGACGTCCTCGACTTTCAGGATACCTTGCTTGGTGAGCTGGGTGATGTAGGGAACAAAAGCCTTCTCTGGGGAGTGCGAACGCTGGAAGATGGTGACCCACTGCTGGAACCAGGAAAATAGTTTCTCCCTGAGCTGCTCCGTCTCAGGTTTGACCGATGGCTGTCTAATAACGACTCCATCGGAAGCGACGGCGTTGCTCGAGCGTCTCACTACACCACGAAGGTCATCGAACAGACGCTGGACACTATTTGAAGGATAGGAAACAATGTTATCAGGAAGTCATGTAGACACTCACTCGTCGTTGGCTTTTCCAGCTTGGACGAGTTGACCCAAGACCTCGATCGTATATGTCATTTGGTTTTGGGTTGCAACAGGGGGGTCACTGGACAAGCACTCCCGGACGAGACCAGCTGCAAAACTCTGCAAGGTGGGACGAGGATCCTGGAACAAGCTCTTCGCTAATTGCTGGTCTTGGAGCGAAATGTTCACAAGTCCACTGCGCAGAAGGGTAACAGTCACCGGAATGTTGAGCTTGCGCTATGTCATGTCAGTAAAAGCACAGGTCGAGTTTAGTAAATTACGAACCTCATCCTCCGCATATAGGAGCCAGGTAATGGCCTCTTTGGCAACTGCCTCAAACGAGTGGCACAGCTGGTCCAACAGAGCCACATAAATTTCCCTACCCAACTGAGATGATGTCTTATACAACAATTGCACGATCTTCTGAGACATCAGGAGTGGAGTGCGGTGGCGGTCTACCGACTCGGCAGCGATGTAGAGCACCTGGCGAACCAAGTGACGAATGTCGTGGTTCGAAGGCAGTGCAGAGAGGGAAGTGATGGGTAACTGAATAACAAGACTCTCCAGGTCCCTGACAGTGATCTTACGCTCGAGTCAGTCTTAAGTAGGCATCAGCAGTCCGCAGACAAACCGTGAACCGTTCCATTGCCTCTTGGTGGCTCAAAGCAGTCAGCCCCTGCTCCGGCCCAGGAGAGCCAGCGTACACGGCAGGAGGAAGATGATCAGCGCGCGTATAGGCCACCGCCGAGCCAGGCCGGCTCATAGTAGAAAGCCGCCGCTTGGGGTCGAGAGCTGTGGTTCCACCTCAGTAAGACGGCAAAACAGTCCACAAAGTACTCACAGAAATCTTCGTAAACAGCAATTTGATGAGGCTGCAGACCCGTAGCCTTGATACATAAAGGATCAGGGAGAACCACCGAAAAGTTAGTGGGAGGAGCTGCAGGATCCCAGAATGCCTGGCCACTGCGAATCTCTCTGTGCCTCCGACGGACTTCATATGATGTCGCAAATCCTTCATCGACATCTGCCACTGCGCGGTCCATCGCAGCTTTTTCGATGGCAGCACAAGCGACCTCCACGTTGTCAGCCACGAGGATGGAAAGAACCTGCTCAGAAATCACTTGTTCGCTGAAACCGTGGTCAACAAGGGCCGTGCGAAGGTGACCGCCGAGATTGCTTTTGAGGGGCTCCTTGCAGGTCACCAGCGCAAGACTGCCAGCGAGCTTCTGAGCCATCAGATGGCCAGCCTTGCGTAATTTGTCCTCGCTAGGTTCCATAGCAAAGTCCTTCGTAACAAGCTCTCGGGTAGAGATGCCTGCAATTGTGACCGAGCGCTCGACCACCGGCACGATGATCTAAAAAAAAGTCGTCAGCGCACAAAATCACAGCATCAAGACTCCAGCATACCTCGCGAACCGAACGATCTACAGCCAACTGGACAGCTCTCTTGAATGAGTGGTTGACGTGCAACGGCGCAAGTTGGGGGCTGATGATGACACTCGATGCCAACCCGGCCAAAATCGACTCGATGTGTGCCGAAATCGCCCTCTGTGTCTCAGTGGAAGCGGCGGAACCAAGGGACATGACTTGCCCTTCGCCTTGAAGTCTCCCGCGCTCAAATCCGTTCATCGCCAATGAGTCTATGTCATTGACATAGTCGGGTAGAACGGGTGCGGGAGCCGAACCATCGGCCGTGGGCCGATTTCTGAGGATGGTCGCTGCCTCCACCGTGTCCAAGTCGATATCGAGCCCTTTGCATAAGACCTCGATCTCAAACTTTAGGTTCAGCTTGAGATCAGCGAAGTGGTAGAGCTCCGCAAGAAGTGAGATGACGGCCATGAGCCATGGGTTCGGGGGCTTGAACACCCTAGATTTCGCACAAGGTTCCAGAGTCTTGCACACAAACGGAATAGCAACAATCAAGCGTCCACTTTCGAACCCTTGAATGAGGAGATCTTTAAATGAAAGATTCTTGTGACGGATAGGTTTGTCCCTCGCAAGTGTAATACTCCCAAGCCAAGAGCCGAGGTTCTTCAGGATTGCCCGTTCAGACGTGATCTGCATCGTTTTCTCGCCATTGAGCAGCGCAGCAGACTTGATGAATGTCTCCTGAAGAATAAGCTTGTCCAATTTTGGTTTTTCGAGTGCGTCCAAAAAACGAAGATAAAGTTGATGGTTGTTGGGTTCCGCGCTGATCCGCTGGTCAACCAAATAATTGGCAAACCATCTCGCGTAAGTATCGTTAAAGTGGTCCTTCATCTCCGTGAGCTTCAAGTCAAAGTTGCTGGGCGCTAGGTTATTCACGATGAACAAAACCTTGTCGGATAATTCCTCAGCCGGCTTGACAACCTCGGTGTCCATCTTGTCAGGCTGGACAGCAGTGAACACTGGGGATGGATCAGCTATGTGAGCCCTCGTGTCACCATTTGCCCCATCTGCTCCAGTAGCGATTGCCCGGTGAATAGTAGCCGCAAGGTCCGGACGAGATTCCATCAGATGTGGAATACCCGACAGCGCCTGGCAGAGTGGCTGCCATTCTGAGAGACGACTCTCAAACCGGGCCAGAGCTTGCAATCCAAACTTGAACAAGTTTGTCTCGGGAGGGCAGCTTAAGGCATCGACGACGTAACGCAGCGCTATCCCAAACGGAATGAGATCGACTAACTCGTGCTGGATGATTGAGCCGAACAGGTAGCCAGTCATCGCAAGCTCACGAGCGGGATAGTAAGACTGGAAGAACTTGTATTCGTCGAATAGGAAATGGAGCATGCAGGAGAAGATTTCGTGATCCCTAGGATCTGATGAAGTTTTGCTGCGTTGAAGAAGAGCAATAACTTCGTCAATAGTCGTTTGTTCGTCGTACATTTCCTTGTATATGGCATCAACTTCAGCCTCGATCTCTGCCGAATAATTGACGACAGCGAAGCCAGGTTCAGTGTCGGCACCCGGCATGAGGTTCATAAGGCGGGGGTGAATTTGCAGACAAGCATTGCGGACTTCGAGGCAATAATCTATGTCCTCGCGAGGCATTTTGGCGGAGCTATGCGATGAAGTCACGTTAGTGAACTTCAAATACGGAAATAAACCACGGACTTATTTCGGAGGGTGCGGAGAAAGATGGCGATGGTTTGTGGACTGAGAGGCATAGTGCGACCATCTACTGCGGGATCAGACATCCTCGAGACCTTTTCGCTTTCCATCTTGACTTCTAAGAAATGGATCATCGAACGAAGGAACTCGGCACCGTGTGCGGTGACATTGTCAGCAAGCCACTTGTCCAAATTCAAGTATTCCCGGCGAGAAGCTAGTGCGGCAACATCAAGAGCGAACGTAAAGGGTCGCGAGTCCAAAAGATTTTCCAAGATCTACAGCAAGTTGCAGTGGTTTAGATGTAAAGAAATTGACGCCACTCACTTTCAGGTCTTGCGCAACATCTAGAATCCGAGTGATATTGAGGGGACTCTCGTCATAGAAGTCACGAAAAGCGCTGAGAAGATACGGAGGATCGATTTGCCACAACCGCATGAAGACAAGCTGATGATTCGGATGACCTGCCAGAAACATAGCCAGCAACTTGCGAGAATACTCAAGACGAATGTCTCCCCAGTTCTGATCCTGTGATAGATGTTCAACAAGCGTTCAACAACACTAGAACGCACGAAAGGCGATGACGTACTGGAACTTGAAGCAAACCCATATGGACCAACTCCGCACTTATCTTTAAGGCCTTATCCAGCATATCACGCACGCAGTTCCGGATGTCGGCGTTGTCTGAATCCGCGAGGCGCACTAGAACCTCGAAAAGATCTAGAGAGTTCCATGTGTGCCCCTGAACGTTAGCGGCCAACGACTTGATCGTAGGACTCGCAGACGCGACATCCTCTACAGTGACAATCCTGTGACCGGGTAAAGACACAAAATTGAACGTGTCCGCAGGCAGAGATAAAAGGGCGTCGAGAAGCTTCAGCTGGTATAACGAATTTTTCCATATTCCCCAGAACCCGGTTACCGCGTGCGGATCCGCATCCCGAGGACAATTGAGGAGGATGGCGATCAGCAACTTCAACGTGGCGGTATCAACCCCATGCCGATCAGACCAGTCAAATGCCTTGATGACGTTGGCCCAGTTAAGGTTAACATGCTGCAGAATGTGTCAACGGCGAATATCATACTCCTAAAGTTAGAACTTACGAAACTACCCAAAGCCCTCACTAACGCTCCCACGTCACACAGGGTTGCACCCTCTGCAGCAAGTCGTGCCAAGCTTGATATGATTTCGACAACTTGGGCATCCCGTGGCGGGTTGGTATCGGAAATGCCGAATCGAAGAAGGAGCGCGCGAACTGTATCTGCATCGCTAGTGATCTCAGGGCCGAGCTGAACTAGGGTCTGGACGAGGGGTGCACCAGAAGGAAGGCTGCAGGAGTGGGTCTCTATTAGTCATATCCAGAGATATGAAGAGCATGCGTCATGCAGCATACCTCAATGTGGGGAAGATGCGCTGCAAGATAGGAGCAACTATCTCCGGTCCATACTTGGCCTGTGCAGCCGCGATGAGGGCCTGACGCTGTGTGGCATCCAACACGGGCGTTTCCGAGTTAGAGTCGGACAACAGGTTTGACATGAGTCTCGCAATCTGTTGAGGGGAGAGATCGGCGTGGTCGAAGGAGGGATGTTGGCAGAGAGAAAGTACGGCGTTCTCAAAGTCGACGCGGATGAGGGCGGCGGCCTGCGTAGCCAGTTCCTTGCGGGTGGAACCAGCGACAATAGACGAAGCGAGGACGAGTCTCTCAAGCGGTCTGAGAGAAACACGATCTACAAATCGGACTAGATCAAAGTGCCTGAAAGTGTCCCCTTCGCCCTTGTCTATGGCGTCACGGAATCGGTCTGCGAGAAAAGGGTCGCGAGCGAGGCGCTGAGTCTCCTGAACAAGTAGACGAAAGGTCAAGGCGGTAGAGGTGTCAAATGCAGGAGGGCCAGCTAGGGTGAGGCGACCTTGGGAATGGACGATGAGACGACGGATGAAGTGGAGGTAAGTGTCAAGACCGTGCTGCTCCGAGAGCTGCGTCGCACAGCAAGATGAAAGTCTGAGCAAGAAAATGAGAAACAGAAACGAGTAGGACATACGGAACGAATTTCAAGCTGGTTCCTCTCAAAATTGTCCTCCGTGAGTGTGGAAAGGAGAAAGACAATTTGAGCCTTTACGATGGTGTGTATGTTGGCGTTTGGAGGATTATCCATCGCCGACGACCTAGTTGATGACTCCGGGCGTCGATTGACGCTTCCACCAGCCGACGCCGTTTTGAATGAGGAGCACGCTGTTGAGGGGTGAAAAAAACACGTAGGCCGGAGCGAAACCACCAGCCTGGAACGGTCAATCAAAGTACACTCCCAACCCGCGGGGGGCCCAAACAACTTGAAGCTCCGATATCGGCGCTTCAATTCATTAATCTACTACGATGCTACACGTACGAGAGAAAAAGTAGGTGTGGTGAATAGTTGGCATAGTCAAAGATTATGGTGGGTATAGACAAATAGTAGGCATACGTACACGAATTGAAGGCATACATGGAATGGTAGACTTTGTGCAAGGTCTTGGTGGGCATAGACGCCCAGCGTCGGTCGCGTCATCACCGCCTTGGCATGGCATGACCATTCGGCGTGAATGCATCCATTCACACCCACCTCATAAAATATAACTCGGCGATGCTGTTGTGGAGATCTATCCAAACGACTGGTAATATGATCTACAGCCTTCGCGAGGGTTTAACAGATGTCTTCATGGGGGACACATAGATGCTTTCACGCTTGTAATCCCCTGTGAAGTCATCGTCAGTGCACGATGCACAGCAGAAGCAAGGATCAACGGACTTGGGAAGATGGGCGTCAGCGCCGAAAAGCTAAAGTCCACACTGGGATAGTCGGGTCCCGGTAGAAGCGTCAACATATCGCCCTCGTTTTGCAGTGCCGCATCAAGAGCCATCAGCGAGGATGATGCAGGCAACGAGATCCCGTTCTCAACCACTAGCACTTGTCAGCAGCAGTAGGAAAAAGTGTGTACTCACTCACGTATGGATTTTAGAGGACTTCTCGTGGGTTTGACATCCACATTCCTTTGTTTGCGAGGACTATAAATCCTCTTGTACTTGTTTCGCTTCGTTTCTGAAATTACAAGATGTCGTTAGTACATCGAATATATTACGTGGGGAACAATGAACACACTCAAAGGCATAGCGCCTGGGGATATTGCGGAGAAACTCAGGTCATCGTCAAAGTAGCTGAGCGCTGGTATTGGCGCCAAAAGGTCGTCACCGTCCAACTGCATCGCTTGTAACGCGGCATCGAGTGTCTCGAGGGAAGACGATGTAGGCAGTATAGCGGGAGGTTCCTTCTTGACTAGCGTCGATACCGTTACTCGTCAGAACAACGCGATGTGCTCCAAATTACTCACGTGCAGATTCCAAAGGTAATCGAGATGTAATGATGGGAGCGAACTTGACAGTCTTCGGCTGTTCTGTCCGGGTCTCAGACCCCCCGGGTGGACGGTTAGCAACCGTTATGACTTCTGTGAAACGACACGAAACCAGTCAGCATCAATCACTGCAACATCGTACCACCAAATGAATTACCATCAACAACAGAGGCATGCTGAGCCGGACTAGCGTATACTGGTTTCCGCGGTGCTGGTGGCATCAACCTGCGAGGTTTCAACACCGCAGAGAACTTCGATAGTAATCCAGCACCAGGCTGGACCTTCTTCGGACTCGCCGTGGGTAGTTTGTCGCTGACGTCCGGGGACCGTCCAGCACCAGGCTGTAACGGCTTGTTATCACGGAGCGTCATCGTTGAGCTCCTGCATGGCTTGTTTTCTTTACCACTGCCCTTTGCCAGTATCGAGCGTTCCATGGGTACCGTGGGTAAGGGTAAGGGTAAGGGTATGGATATCGGAGGTATCACGGGTATGATGGGCGTCGTAGGTGTCTTGCTAGCGCCAGGCTGAGTGCAGGCAGTGGTGAGAGGTTCTTTGATAATCTCGAGGTTCTTGACCTTCATTTCCTTGATTTTGCCTAGAGCATATAGCATCAGACCAGGCAAGATAGTAATCGTGACAACGCGTCACTCACTATAGCTTGCACCTTTGACTAGTTCACCATCTGATGAAGCAGAAGCTGTGCGCATATCTTGAAAAACCCTAATGCGCGCTGAACTTTGTGCGACGACAGGTAGACGGGATAGTTTATCTATTTCTGGGCGTAGGCGTCACATTAGCCAACGACATGCACGATGGCAGGGAAACTCATTACTTTGTACAGTCTCTGCACCCTCCACCCGGTAAGCAACACTTGTGAGAATCGGCGCCTCTTTGGCAACCTGGATATAAGATAAGGCATTTGTAGTCATAACTGTCGCCCTGACCGCGGCAAGCTCTTCCCGAACGCCCACCAGCTCCGACTGGACAAGTGCGATCTTGCGGGCAGCATCGGCCTTGACTCCACTGACTCTCGCCGCCTGGCATTCCATTGACCGCTGGAGATTTTTGAAGGACTGGCAAAGGTTCTCAGAGACATCGTCATGGGCCTTTTTGTCGTCGTCCACCTTCGCGTCGCCAAGCTTGGTGGTGAACTCCTGGACCATTTTCTTGTATGACGTCTCCGCGACCTGGGAGCGCTCCAGATAGGCGATGCGATCCTCCTGAGACGCTACGCGTTCGCGCAGCTCCTTGACCTGTCGCGCGAGCGTTTCGGTTTCCTGGGCATGGTACACCGCGAGCGTCCGTGTGCCTTCGGCTATAGTGGTACGTTGCTTGAGCAAGGTGACATCTGACGCAATGACAGCGAGCTGAATGGTAAGCACGGCGACGATCTGGTACAACAGCACGAATAAAACTTTCAGTTCCACCATACCGAACGTCGGGACACCATGCATAGCCACGTCGCTCCAGTCACCGTCGGCGCCGGAGGCAGCACAGCCGAGAGGGGACGAAGTGTCAAGCATGTCGACGAGGATGGAATCGGCACCTGGTAAGCAGGGAGCGATTGGGGCCTGGGCGGAATCGCTCGGCGATGGGATCTGGGGGAGACCAACACAGCAGCGTCTGGCACATGCGAGTGCAGAGGCACTCAACGGGGCAGCATTCTCGTGAGACATAGCCATTTGGAAAACAAGAAGATGGGAGCGAGAGAAGAGCACAGAGAGAAGAGCAAGCACGGGAGAGAACAAGGGAAGGAGCTGAAACAATGGCTAGCCTTATATACATCAGAGATTGAGGTTTGGACTGGCTCGCCCCGTCAACCAGCGCCCACCTAGTCCGAACCCCCATCGCTCTGGCAGGGCCAACATCACGCGGTTGACGTCAACCGATATTCTTCACTGACATCAATAAGCAATATTATCTTTCCGTATTACCTGGTGGGATCAAACTTCACAAGAGGCGAGGATAACTGAGTATGTGGTGGCCGTAGTGAATGCCTGCGATGTCACTTTGGTTAATAACTCCCACCCACTGATTGACGAGAAAAGACGAAAAGCATGGGATAAACAAAGAAAAAAGGCATCTGCATGAAAATACATCTGATAGCCCACCAGCGATATGTACAGCTAGCTCTGTGAAGGGTACTGCCCTCCTTGCTGTACCTGCGCCATCGTCGTCCGCTGTAATGACGAAACCAAAGAGGTGTCAGTGATGACCGCTTCATCCATTGACTCACGCGAGAAATTTCACCTGCATAAGTTTCAACGCCTGATCCATCTGTTCCTGTGTAAAATGCGTAGGAGGGGGCACCACTGGCAGATAATGCGCTGCAATACCGCTCGCCGGGCGAGTCATCGTATTTCCGGGGATTTGCGGTGATGGCATCGGTGGTTGAGGCTGAGCAGACTGTGGACGTGGAGAGGCAGCTACACCGGCATTCGCGTTCGAAGGAGTGACAGTCGTCCGAGGGGGAGAGGCCTGCTGTGCGACTCCGATACCTGGCGAAGACGTCGCTGCCCGGGAATAGTACGGTGGCGAGAGGTGCGCACCGGCAGGTAGACTACTGAGAGTAGCTTGAGGGGTACCTTGCGTTTGTACTTGGACCTGTGCCTGAATTTGCAGCTGGGCATGAATTTGCGCCTGCGATTGGGCAACAGCCGTAATTGCGTTAGCACGCGCTTGCGCTGCCTGGACCTGAAGTATCTGCTGTGGCGACAGGCGCGCGGCCGCCGCCGCAGACATTGGAGTCGGCATTCGCTGTTGCTGAGAGATGTTCACTTGTGGGACTGCAGATTGAGCACGGACTTGCGGAGCGGGCTGGGGAGTTTGGATAGTCGGTCGAGAGGCACCATTGCCGGTCTGCTGTTGCGGTTGTTGCGGTTGTTGCGGTTGTTGCGGTTGTGGTGGCTGCGGTTGTTGTGACTGTTGTTGCTGTTGTTGGGTAGCAGTGGCTGTAGTGGCTGGTGCTTGCTACATGGGATGAGAAAACAATGCAACCATATGAGGAAGAGAAACGGACAACCTGTGCACGTAATAATTGTTGTCTCGCAAGTTCCTCGTGCCTTCGCCGTGCTATTATCATTTCCTGTTGATCCCTTGACTCTTTCTCCGCCTTCATCCGGCTAAGCTCCACAGGAGTGAGCTTTGGCATCTTGTTATATTGGGCATGAGTGTCATGGATATTTGGAGGTTTCCTCTGGTTCACTGCATATCCTTTAATGGCAGTTCACGGGTGAGTTGCTACAAGAAACGCACTGGTCGCAGCCTTTTGTGCCGCCTCTCTTCTCTTTGCTGTCTTTCGTATTGTCTCATGCATGAGCGAGTGTCTCCGTCTCTTGATTGTGTCTGAGCTGACGCTCACACCTGTCACACCCGCCCCGCCAGCCTGACCCTGTGCAATATTGATGCTTGCGAGACGCTTCACACCCCTCGTCGTCATCTGGACTTGCTGCGTGAACGTAGAAGGCGTGGCGGGTGGCGAGGTCCCATCTATACCCATAGGAGAAGCAACATCTGCATGGCCAAGAATGCTGCTCGGCTTGCCACCAAACTTGGAGTTCCAGTGCTCAAAGCACTCCCAAGGTGTCCGCTTATCAATTGAGATTGACATGCGTACTGAGTTGAAAGAGTCAGCAACAAGGTTCCAATTGGATGGGTATTTTTCAACGAATGATTTGAGGAGGGCATCTTCTGTCGGGCTCCATGCATGGTCGAGCCGTTTTTTATTGTCCTTTGGAGGGTGGGGAAGACATACAATAGCCGATGGTTTCACGCCGTCGAAAAGTTCTTTGAAGAAAAGAAATTAATGAGACGAGGCTTGTATTACTCACCCTATCATCAAAGTCCAGGACTGACCCGAGAGTTGTTCGTCAGTAATCTTACTCGACACACTATCCGCCTCCGTGATGGGAGGTTCCTCGAGAGGAAGCCACCTCCCATTTTTCCACCGCCTCACGGGTTGCAGAGGGCCGAGTAACGTCGGCTTACACAGCATGAATTTCCCCATGGGCGCTATCTTCGTGTAGCCAGCATCGTCAACGCGCCTGTTGTCGTCCCGCTCAGACTTCTTGTCGGACTTCTTTTTCGGCTCGGAGGACGCAACGTCGGGCATGCCGAGCACCTGGAGGTCGGGAAACAGATCCGAGAGATCGAGAGGACGTGTGGCATCGAGATCAAGTGGCAAAGAATCTTCGGTAGTGAGGCATGAAAGTGCTTTAACGAGATCGAGGTCGTCATTGTCCACGAACAACTTGCTGTCGTCAGAGTATGCGATCCGCTCTCTGAGGGGTGCGTACAAACTCGACTTTGGCGCCTGCTTGCCCGGGCTAGGTTCAGGAAGGCTACTGTTTTGAGATTCCGAGCCTGTTTGCGAACCCAGGACTGGATCACTTGAGTCCGGTTTTAACCCCACAAGATCGACCGCCTCTGTCTTCGTCTCCGTCCTCTCGCCATCACCGTCTGCAGCCTTATCCCCCTCACCTTCGCCGGGTTGAACGTTGTCAACGTCCATCGCATTCGCATCCGCATCCCTTTGCCACACGCCGCTCACGTTCCCCAATGCCGACGAATCCTCCACGTCCTCCACCTTCGGTCTCAGAACGCCATCAGGGCCCATACTTTGCCTTTGACTGCTCTCCCCCGACTCGCCGGACCCTGATCTCGACCCGCTCACATTTAATGCTTCTTCGAGGGCATTGCTTGCCTCCAAGGCATCAATAATCTCCCTCTGTTCCACTTCACCTTCGTCATCGTCATCTCCAGACTCCTGATCACTGTACGCGTGCTCTTTGTCACACTGTTCGCCCGCAGCCCCTTCATTGTCCACCTCCATGTCCTGTTGTTGTTGCCGTTGTTGCGAGGGGCTCGAGGGAGAATCCGTTGTACGCGGTGGCTTCCAGTGCATACAGATGCCGAGCCTAACGCGATCATCGTGAGTTTGGGCCGCGTGCCATTCGAGGACGGCAGAGGAGACGTTAAACGCAAGAACATATTTCCATTTGCGTTCTTCCCGGAAGTCGACACGCATCCATTTCTGGTGTCAGTAGACAGTATGAGCCCCGTCATTTCATCCATATGAAAAACAGCCAAAGCCCACAAGAGCAGGAAACGAGATGTGCAAGAGATGTGCATCATGACACGTACCATCTCATCCAATAGATAATCCCAATGCGTCTTCGTCATTCCTCCCAGATTTCGTTGCTTTTTCGGCTGCCTATAGCTCCACTTCGCTACGCTTTCAAGTGACTCGACGCGCTCCAGCGTGCGCATGAGCCTCAGCTCCGTAATTGCGACCTATGACAAAGTTTTCAACAATCAACTAGGGTAGATAAAATACGCGTACACTCCAATCTTTTGTGCTCAAACATTTGGTTGCCCGTGATACCTTCTTATAGATTGGATTTGCACGGATGATTGCACCCCACTTGGCGAATCCATGCGATGCCCACTCCTCTTTACCCCCTTTAGTGTCTGTCCTGTCTTTTTCTTTCTTTTTTTGTTTCGACGACCTACTCTTGCGGAGATACTCAGGGGGAAGAGATTTGAGAGGCGGGAGGCTATAGCTGGGACTGAAGTGATGATGTTGAGTCTCGGTTGAGACAGTCGCTTGTACAGGTTCTTCGAGATTTTCACCATCTGTTTCCTCGAAACTGAAATCAGGTGGCGCAGGGGCGGGAGATGTTGGGGTGGGTATGAGAAGAGACGGTTGGATAGATGCGACATCAACGGCGGTGTGAATTACCATTGGATGGGGAGAGAACTCTTGAACGGGCGAAGGCGAATGGGCGGTCGCAGCTACTCCAACAACAACAGGGGTATCCTCACTCTGTGTCTGCGCTTGGATCTCTGTTGTCTCTGCAAACACAGGTGAAGAAGATGGATGCATCAACCGGGGAGACTCTTTGCAAATGTCCCGCATAGGTTCTGAGGTGTCCATCTCCACTGCTTCAGTGACGGGCTGAGGGCCAACTGGCTGAGGGGATTGTGTTGGTACGGGTGGAGAGCGGAACTGTGAGCTGTGTCGTGATCCTGCGGGACTCTGATGGGACGCGGCCGATGCAGGGCGAGATGGTGGACGTGGCGAAGGAGACACGCTGACACCGTGGTCAGAGGGTAACGTCTGTTCTTCCTCCTCTTCCTCTTCTTCCTCTTGTTCTTGTGCTTCTCTTGGTTGATGAAGGGACGGGGTGGATCGATGTGATTCGGGTAACTCGACTTCCGCAGCAGCCTCTGCGGCTTCATTAATCTCGGCCTCCTCGTCCTCTTCCTTCTGCACCGGTGATTTGGTACGTGTGGGTGACGCGGGTGGTTCGGACATAAGAGAGTCGAGATCAGGTGCGACTGGTTCCCCTGGCTCTTCTCTGACTTCTTCGGAAGGAGACGGAACAAAAAGCTCGCCGTCGGACAGATTGGATATCATACCTGATCCTTGGCTGCCAATATAAAAGTTAGGATAGTGTATCCCGGCACACGAGACTGGTCGATGGGTAGAACGAGATGGAGGGCAACGCTTACTTCTTGCTAAGATCAAACCTTTCCAAAAACTGTTTCAGTCCCTCATCCCCGTCATCATTCCCATGGCCGATTCCATCCAGAGTGAGGAGTACACCGACGTTGTGTTTCTGTTGAATCATATAGTACATCTCGCGAAGGAGCGCATTCCTCTGCTGTACTATCGCGCTGCGCTGTCGTTAGCTGGGATAACAGATTATCGATGGGGCTCACTCGAGTTGCGCCACACGTTCTGCTATGAGAGATTCTGTGCACTCTGAAGACATACTGGCGTTCGTGTCGTTGACCACGCTGGGACGAAGGCGAGACCGAAATGAAGCGGACTTCGTGTCGTAATGGCTCGTCGTCACTACTGCCGATGACACGCTCGTAGTCTTCTAGAGCTAGCTGGCCTCTTCTGCAGGTGATGTGGGGAACAGTAGACAGCAGCTCGAGGGGGGTCGACTTATCGCAGAGGGGGGTCGATTGGGGGGTCACCTAATAGCAAGGGGGGTCGCATTCTCTCCCCCGACACAGACAGGAAATGCAACTTTGAAAGTTCGTCACCAGGCAATGTCATTCCGCACTGCTGCCCACGTCGTTCGGACGACCTCTCGCAGATGTACGTCTATTCACTCTCTTGCTGCACCTTTGCATTCATACGCCAGTGACATGTCTAAAAGGCCTGCACCAATCCAGCGTCCGTCGCGCCATTACCAACCTTGAGATGCCAGCCATGTCGCCCACGATGACCGAGGGCGGTATTTCTTCCTGGAAAAAGAAGGAAGGAGAACGCTTCTCTGCAGGCGATGTATTGCTCGAAATCGTGCGCGTCACGTCGTGTAGATTCGGCTCAGCCTACTTACCCGTTTCAGGAAACGGACAAGGCCACGATCGATGTAGAGGCACCGGAGGACGGTGTGCTGGGCAAGATTTTGGTTCGTCTGTCGAGTTAACGTGGTTGTGTTCGCATGTACCCTTACATCCATTCAGGTCCTAGATGGCACCAAAAATGTGCCCGTCGGAAGAGTGATTGCACTTCTCGCAGAGGAAGGTGACGACATATCCAACCTCGAAGCACCAAAGGAGGTGCCCAAATCAATGCTCCCCCCCAAACCCGAGATCTCCACTGCTACTCCTTCACCACCTCCTGTGCCCCAGACACCCGAACCTGCCCAAGTGCCAAAGACGCACTCTCATCATCCAACGCACTCCAAGCATTTGATGCCATCCGTCACCCGTTTACTCGTTGAAGGTGGTGTCACTGATGCAGAGGTCATCAAGGGGACTGGTGTTCGAGGCATGTTGACCAAAGGAGATGTTCTCGCATACCTTGGGAGGGCCTCGAATCCCTTTGGTACCTACAAGCCTCTGCAAAAAGAGACAACAACAATTGCGTCCACAAAGACAGAAGCTCCCGCCGAGGTACGTCTCGCTCAATCGTTTCCAAACCTACTCAGAAACTATGCCTCCAGCCTTTGGACGGCGATGCTATTCGCCAGCTAATTGTATTGCGGCTTGCAGCCAATTTGAGGCCAGCACTACATGGCAGGTTACTTTTCTTTAATGCCAACACCGTATTCTCATTCGCCCCAACAGGACCATCAACGCCCACCTCTTTTGACTCAGTCATTGCTGACTACCTTCCACCTGTTCGTCAAGTGCCCTCATCGACTGTACCTGCCCCAGTGGCATCCAAGGATAGCACCACCGCATATTTCGACGGCCTAGTCTGATCACGCTACTATTCCTCAGTATACCTTAGAGTTTCCTGCATCACTCACTGTCTGCCGAGCGAAAATCCAAAGTAAGCTCTCCTCTCATGAAGATACGGCCGTGATGGACTCTGGTTATGCGACTTCGTCGACCAATGCCATGCACTGGGTAGGTGTGAGAATACATCCCCTGAACCACCTGCCGTACCTACCCGAAACTCTATGAATGAATCCGATGACGCACTTCCCTTGGCTCTTGGCACGGGAACTAGAAATTGCAAACTAAGTAATCCTTCTGTTTCAATCCGCAAGGAGGTCTTTGTTGAGCTTTGGAGTGCGCGGATCGTATGTGAGATATGCGCGAAGCGATAACTATGGGAATCGAACCGCATTTCGCGAATGAGAATAGACACGGTCAGGAAGCGAGGCATCTTACCTGACCGATACAGGTCGCGAACATTCAAACGTCTCCAGGACCTCCCTGTCGTTCGGATAATCCATCTATGCAAACCAATCAACGCCACATTTCTTCACGTGAAAAAAGGAAAACGCCACTGGGATATTGTCAAACGAGGGGAATCATACGCACCTCGGTGCTTCCAAAATCCCCGGACGCTTTGATACGGAAGAGGGGTTTCGAAGTGACTGATGTTTCTGCAATACCTCCTTTTCGTTGGCCAATATTCTTCGCAACGTCCGCGGTAGGATTGCTGATAAAAGTGATTTTCTCACAGGAAGGATCGAGTTCAGACAATGCGTCTCGGAGCCACGATGAAGACTGCGCGACATGTATACAGCGCATGAATCAAAAAAAAAAAAAAAAAAGACCACAAGTCAGTCCGACGTCTTTGTGTCAGGAGTACATGCGCGACACTACTATGATGCTGACCTTGAATATAATCTTCAACACTCTGCGTCGTTTGAGGAAGAAGGCATATACGTGGTCAGTCACGCAGCCTGCACGAGTGATGAACGCTCACGTTTGATCGGCGTCAAAGGGAAGTTCTATAATGGGCTCTGGGTCAAACGTCGTGATTTCGCATGTCGTCGTGGGACCTGAAGAATCCTCGGCGCTATTGACACAGAGAAAGTGTTTGTGTGTTCGTTATTCGATCAGCGGGCCGATTCGTGAACGGACGGGACCGTGACGAACGAACGTAAAAGTTGAAAGAACGGTAATAAAGGCAGAGGGAACGGGAAGAGAACGAAAAATACTTACAGTAATAACGTCAATGGGTGGCCAGATCCTGCATATGAAAGCCGCATGCTCGTCCTCTTCTCATTCCCTCCCCCCCAAAAATGCTCAAGCCCATATGTTGCACTGGCTTGCTGTCGGTTGTCGGATGGACCAGCACGACCTTTTCCTCTAGAATCACCGCGCTCTTCGTCGGAAGCTTCGCCCCCCTTGCGCCATCTCTTTGGCTTGGGGGCACTTGAATGAGAGGATATGTTTACCGTCCCAAAGATGCCAAGGCATTCGATGAGCGTGGAGAGTGGTATCTCAAACGATGTCGAGTCTGAATCATTGTCAGGTGTCTGCTGCATATGTGACAAGCTTTCAGGCTGAGAGTGGTCAAGCGAGTAACTCCATTCATCAAAGTGATCTCGATAGACGTAGGAGGTTGCTGTGAAAATCCAGTGACAACGGGTTAACCGGAGAGACAACCAAATGGGAGAGACCAATTGATGCGTCCATGCGGTAGCACGGAGACTGGCTATGGTGAGCACGTACCGAGTAAGCAATGCGCCTCTTCCACAGTGACAACCATCCCCAATGCGGTGTCGGCGGTAAGGGTAATGGACGCACGCTGATGCAAAGGGAAATAACGTCGATTCAAATTGGAACAGGCTGGCAACCGGTACACTCATCGATCGGACGGGAAACTCACGTTTGAAAAGTTGATGCCCTTTAAGAGCGCAACGAAGAATCTCACGTCGCGGACGGAAGCGGTGAGAACCTGCGTGAACAGAGATGTCATCAGGAGGGTTCAGCGCTGGGCCATGCAAGCCTGTACCGGGATTGTTTCGCGATGCTGACTCTGCGAAGGCAACGGTTGTTCGGACATGATATCGAGTCAGCACTCATGTTGTCGATGGATCACGCAGACACGCAATGTCACATCACGTGGATGCAATACAGCATCCCTGTCGCACCGAATACTCCACCTCTGCGGTAGAGCCAGCTCAGCTCGGGTACAATACTTGTCTGCGGGGGGACCTTCTAGTTCACCGCAACAGACGTCAGCTAGTCCGACCACCACCGGTTCACGATGCGTGTCACCATCTCAAACCAGACGCGCGACGACCTTCGTTGCCGGTATGGGAAGAAAACGAGGGACGAGCACCTCATCCTAGTCCTTCCGTTCTCCGATAGCGTCCGGTTCTCCCCCGAATGTACATCCCTCTGGTTCTCGCAAGATCCTACCTCCAGGGAATCCACAGCGTTCGCTGGTTCTGTCGCAATCAAACTCACTACCACACCCGGTAAAAGGTGGGAGCGGGTCGTCGTGCAGGGCGACTCCCCCTGGGCTATATATCGCAACCGGGTGGGCAACATCGTGCACGCGACTTACCCAGGGTCGTGCTTATTTCCATGTTCAAACAGATTTCCCCCAAACACCACGTACTGGTAGTGTTCCCCCACCGAGATACCTCGTGCTTCCTTGCAAGCATACCGGACTCAGCATCCCTTTCCTCCCTAATGCTGCCGGGTCGGTTGTTCCGTGACTCCCAATATGGCTTTGCTGATCCAGGTGCAGGCACACATGAAACGATGTCTTTCTACGGTTGGCCCATTTCACAATGCCAGTATAGACCCCTGGACACCCAGCTACATGCAGGGATCCGTGTGATCGACATTCGGCTCTCCATCATAAACGGAAGACTCATCGCATACCATGGAATATTCCCCGAGTTTACTCCGTTTGCGGATATGCTGGTTACTCTGCATAGCTTCCTCACATCGCCTGCCACAGCGAGTGAAACAGTTGTAGTTTCCATCAAACAAGAAGATTCTGACACGACGTCATTTCCTCGATTAGTTCATGATGAAATTGCAGCATCACCTGGCGGATTGCAGATGTGGTTTCTCGAAAACCGAATACCCACTCTCGGAGAAGTCCGAGGCAAAGCTGTCATGTTCAGTCGGTTCGGCAGCGACGGCTGGGAGAAGGGTGCTAATGGGATACACCCACCCATTTGGCCAGATAGTGCAAAGGATGGGTTTGAATGGGAATGTGATGGGACCCTGGTCCGAACTCAGGACTGGTGAGTCACATCTCTCCCCGAACCCAGGTTCTTGACATCGCCGCCTACGTTTGTCGCTCACCTAGCTCCCGACAGGTATGCGATCCCCTCCTTTTGCTCTATATCCGAGAAATTTTCGCTGTCTACGGACATCCTTATTCCACCGCCTGACTCACCGATCCCAATTCTCTCGATTTCCTTTACGTCGGCTTCGTCCATACCCTTGGCCTTGCCGCCCGTGATCGCCCGCGGATTTGGATGGCCACAGTGGGGCATTGGGTTCGAGGGCGTGAACGCCCTAGTAGGGAAATGGTTGTTGAGTCAACTGAGCTCGAAAAATGCGGCCAGTTGTGAACGTCACCGCCAGAAATGCACTCGGATGGAAGCAGGCGATGCCGAGTCGACCTCGCAGATGGATCCGGGTCCGCGGATAAGAGGGTGGGTATTGATGGATTACTACCAAGATCCCATTGGCGCAGGTGTCGTTCCTCTATTCGTGGAGTGTAACTTCAGAGGGAGAAAGGCAGGGGAAGAGGGGTGGTAAATGCCGTGTTCTTGACGTCGCCTGGGCTGATTGACTCGGTTCTTTGTGTTCGAACATTGAAAGAATGGAAGGACTGTACGCTTGTCGGCGATCCAAAAACTTGGGGATCTACTGTCGTTAGCGTCACGTGACACCATTCGCGTAGTAGGAGTCCCCCCGCCGTCGATCGGTTTTCTTGTGCGCGAACGGTTTCACGAAACGGGGCGGGGGACTTTAGTGGGGGATCCGGGGTAGAGCTGTTGGCGTCTTGAAACGGGATGCGAGTGCGCCTCATCACTTGAGAACGTGTCCGCCCGGATCCGCTCGGTCCAAGTTGACGCACGTCTGACCAAGTTGAGTACGCGACGTCCGTCTCCAACGCCGTCCTGACCGATTGAGAAGGTTGACGCGTTGACGTACCTCCGTAGCGATCTTCGCCTGCACGCTGGCAGCGCGGAAGGGGACGGGTCAGATCAAAAGGTGAAGGGTCCGCTTCGGACAGGGACGCTGCCTCGTTGCAGCTTCGAAATTACGTGCGACCACCCGCGGTCACTTGCAGCCCTGAGCCTCACGCCGTCCATACGCTTAAATACCACCCCATCTCGCTTCGCAATGGCCCAATTACCCTTCCCTCCCAGCCGCCTCGACACCTCTCCCAACAGCTTCGGTATCACCGCTACGTCTTCTGCCGAAAGGTCTCCCGTCCTCAAAGAAAAACTTGCACTCGCCATGGTTGCTCCATCCGACTCACGCGCAGTAGCCGTATACTGTGCCGCTTCCATTGGTCATCAAAAGGCCTTCCAACAGGCTGCGCTGTGTAAGTCGTTGATCATGCTCGACCCTCCTGTCATCGTCACATCATTAATGTCCTTTCCATCGCGTGACACAACATCTTGTTTTGCACAGCCGTTGCACACGCGCTCGTAGCAGCGAAGCGGCCCCTCGTATATGGTGGTGGCAATAGCGGCATCATGGGCGTCGTGTCGGGTGCCGTCGCTAACTCGGAGGGCGGCAAAGTCACGGGAATCATCCCATATGCGATCCACGCTGCTGGAGGTGAAAAGGACAAAGGCGATGGTCAGCCAAAGTCCAGTGCGATCGCTGAACTGTTGGACGAGAAGCAGAGAGGCGAGGTACGCGCCCAGGATGATGTTGCGAATGCCTTCCAGAGCGCTGACGTCTCCCTTCCCTATCACACATCCAGGTGGAGACGGTGAGTGTCTTTCGTAACTTTCTTGCTGAACCTATACGTGCATACCACGCCTTCGTACACGCTTGCTGACGCGTGCCCCAACCCATCAGATTGTCGTCAACTCGATGCATGAACGTAAAATTGAAATGGCGAAACGCTCTGGTGCCTTTATTGGCCTGCCTGGCGGATTCGGCACGTTTGAAGAGGTAAGCACACAAGGTCGACCACCACTTATACACGCTGACGGGCCATCTTTCATTGGCCAGATCCTGGAAGTCATCACCTGGAACCAGCTTAATATCCATAATAAACGCAAGTCGTGCCTCGATACCTATTGTGCTCCCGCTCATCTTTTTCATGTCCCCTCTTTTGAAATGAATGACAACAGCGGTCGTCCTCATCAATGTTTTCTCGTATTACAACCCGCTCCGTGACCTTATCAGGAACGGCATCCGGGAAGGTTTCATCCGGCCTGAGAATGAACATCTCCTCGTGTTTGTCGATGGTCCAGCCGATCACTCGGCACACGAGACCTTTGACTGGGGCAAGGCAGCGATCGCAGCAATCGACGCATGGCAGCATGACAAGGTGTCCACCCTGCCGTTTTTTTGGAACAAGGACGAGGACACTAGCGATATGACCCATGTCAATGGTCGCACGAATGGCACGGCCAACGTCGGTGTCCCGCTCGAGGAGAAGGCAAAAGTG
This sequence comes from Tylopilus cervinicoccineus, assembly GCA_038094635.1. NCBI lineage: Eukaryota > Fungi > Basidiomycota > Agaricomycetes > Boletales > Boletaceae > Tylopilus > Tylopilus cervinicoccineus. Next base: position 45,311 of record JBBPUK010000122.1, read on the forward strand.
GAGCACATCGAGACGATCCCTGGTTTGGGTGTCTTGCCTGGCTTGAAGCTCACCCACGGCTGGTTCAAGCGAGTGTGGCATGTGCGCGCACGGTCAGCGAGAGTATGATTCATCGGTCTTGACGTACCCAGACGTTAGGCTATGTTGATCATGGCACTCCAGATAGCTATACGCGTTTGTTAATAGCTCAGACGATCATTGCAGGCTATTTTTTTCATCTCTTCCTCTCCACATGACATGATATGTAATATGGGATACAGATTTATGCTCTTGTACGTTCTACACATACATGAACGATCGCCGAGGAATGCTCCAGATCTCATGTACGATGCATCAGGGTCGAGGCTGCGCTGGTGGCTTGCCGAAGGAAGGATCGATCTTGCGGTCGGCGTCCATGAAAGCATCTACATCTGCCTCGGAGACCTTGGCCTTTCTCTGTGGAAACCATAAATATCCACACATCTAATCAAGACAAGGGAATCTGCACCTCTTGGAACTCTTTAACGAACTCCTGGAGCATATGAATACACCTTGCCTTGAGCTGCCCAGTGAGCAGTCGACCTGCGCGATAATCCTAACACAGCGACCGCCCTCTCAGTTCAGAAACATGCGGGTACAAACTCCACGCTCACCTCCCCGAGCGTCTTCAACTCTTCGTCGTCGTCCAGGAAGAAGCTCAGATACTGATACGCAACGTCTACCTCTGTGTTGCCTCCATACTTTCTATGTTCCTCCTCCGTCTCCCTCCCTCCGGAAAACCCATGTCTATTAATCTTGTTCTTGATCTGGTTCGGGGTATCGCTCATGAATATACTCGAATAGGGGTCCGAGGCGCTCATCTTCGTCTGTGGTCCTTGGAGGGCGGGAAAGAACCGTGAATGGATGAGTGCAGGTTTGGGGTACTTGAGCTTTTGAGCGACGTCTCGCGTCAATCGGAAGTAGGGGTCCTGGTCGATAGCGCATGGGATAAGGCAGGGGATGTTGCTCACTTCGCCGAATATTTGGGGGAAGGAATTGGAGAAGGAAGGGGCTGCTTGGATGGAGCAAAAGTGTATTTTGCCGATGTTGTCTCTGAAGGAGTGGTGCGTTTCAGCGTCCAAAAATACTTTGAAGGCGTGCACGATCCGAACTCACGAGTCTGTGAAACCAAACGTAGCCTTTGCTTGATTATAGGAGATCTGGCGGGAAATCTTGACGACGTTGTGGTAGAAAATGCTGCCGACAAACTCGAGGTCGCTAAATATGAACGTTTTCTTGGGATTGAAGCCAACGGCGATGATGTCTTTTGTATTGCTCCGAGAGAACCTCCGTACGTCCTCTATTTTGAGTTCATGCTTGAACAAGAATTTCTCGTCGTCTTAACCAGAAAGAAAGAGTGAGTTTTGGTTCTTGAATGAAGGAGGGACTTGCCTGTTAGCTGGATGACCAATGGGACGTCAAATATATCTTGCAACCACCTGTTGTGGATGAGGCCGAGAACTATACGACCCAAGGGGGGGGGACCTACTTTGTGAAAACAAACGGGATCATGTGCCCGATATGCATGCTATCACTGCTCGGTCCCCGACCGGTATACAAGAAGAACGGCTTCCCCTGCTCGTACCGATCCAAGATGCGGTCAAACTCTCTACACAAACGCGATCGGATTGAGCATCAGCGTCGCGTTCTTGGCTGAAACGACATCAGGGGGGGAGGGGGAACAGACCGATGGGAAAAAAACATTCCTCTTCGCAGGAGCGGATGTGGCTTGTGGCCCGTGAGTTTCTCGAACCGTTCGAGCAACGCAGCGTCGACGCGGCGTGTTCCGAACTGGTCAATCAACTTGTCGTAGTCGATCGCGAGCTGCTTCCCGTCCGCAGATACGGAGCCCTGGACGTCCCATGGGGTGACGACCTGCTCATGTGCGAACGCTGGATCGGCTGGCTTTATGGCTGGCGTAGTACCCGGGACGCTAGCAGCACCGGCTGGCCGGAGTCTGGACAAGACGATTAACCAAGTAATGCTCATGAGCGGACACGCGCCTCACGAAGAAATTGCAGTCTCGTCTAGAGCCATGGCCAGCGAATCTACCTGGGCCAAATCTTTTGACACTCTCTCGGACATCCTGATCGCGGGTCGCTGTGTAGGATAACTAGTGTAGCGTCCGAGTCACGGCCATCATGAGCTTGTCGACCGCGTGAGAAAACATAACAATCTTGGATCGTGCAGCAGTTCTCCGGTGAAACGACTCAAAGACTCGGCGTCCACATACCTTTCTGACCATCAGAACCTGGGTACCGCGCAGTATTTACTTCGATCCTTGGTGATCCGACATCGTAGCAAGAGCAGCCGCAGGGTGTGAATCAGACTCGATCGCCATCCGATTACCATCTCCCTGCACCACTACTAGGTCATCGTGCACCGAGGAATCCAATCGCCAACTTTACTGAAAGCCCATGCTACGTTTACATTCACCCTGGACATGCCTCGTTCACCGCCAGGCTGAACGTAAACCGCAGTGCTAGAATCTCTAGTACTATTCCTCTCTACGTACAAACTACACGTGAAAATCTTGGTTGTATGTATGAATTGTCGAGTTAATAATGATATCATGCAGAAGAAAGTCAATGGAACTGTACGTGTATGTGGATTATTGAGCGGAGAGGGAGGGAAGGGAAATGTCCGTGCAGTGGCATGCACTGCATCTCTGCTCCCCACCCGAGACCCTCTGTACTAGTAAGAACTTTTTGTGATGCGAGCTGCATGCAACAAACAAAGTGGACGTCGTGATCATGGCTTCCTGAACTCGCACAACACCGTGTAAATGGTGTTGAATGCTGTGTAGATCTCTTCTCTAACCTGCACGCACATCAGCAAAGATTCAAACCACACAAAAAGCCCGCCGGCAGACGCAAATAAAAAGAAACAAGCGTCAAACATACCTTTGCACCAGTTAGAACTATCTTCCCCGAGACGAAGATCAGCAAGACGACCTTCGGCTTCAGCATGCGGTAGATGAGACCGGGGAAGAGCTGTTCTTATGTTCAACATTCATACAGCTGACCGTGCCGACGATACTCACCTCAGGCTCGTAGCTACTAAATTGCCCGTGGCTGTACGCAAGACCCTCTAATCTTATCGGGAACTTGACATCACAGCTACCGACAATGTTCTGGATCTTGAACTCGGCGAACTTGGCATCGAAGCCAAGTTTCTGCACGATACGAGCATATTTGCGCGACGCCAGCCTCGAGTCATCTTCGCTCTTCGCGCCCGTGACGACCATCTTACCCGATGCAAAGATGAGGGCGGTGGTCTTGGGTTCGCGAATACGCATGATGACAGCGGCGAAACGCTAATGTGCGAAAGCGCATTGGCGTGCACAAATATGCGAATTAAACTTGTAATACCAACCTTTGGGTTATACTCCGCATTACGTGCGTGCAGAGCGATCGTCTTAAGGTCTAACCGACAATCAAGATTGACCGTTGCCACAATGTTTTGAAGCGTAGGGACGATGCCCTCCACGGCGGTAATATGTTGCTGCTCGAGTGTCAGTGGCACTGGTGTGGCAGGGATGGCAGGGGCAGGCGGCGTCGAGGGACCAGCAACCGTGGGGGAAGAAACGCCCTTGCTCGTCGTCGTAGTTCCATTCGTCTGTGAGGTGGACACAACGGGGGCCGGAGCGGGTGGCGGTGGTGTATGGGACTGGGACAACGGCGATGGCCCAGGCAATGCAAGACCCGAGGGGCCTGGTAGACTAAAGGAACTGGGCCCAGGCAGGGCTAACCCATTCGATGCCTGCAGTGCCTGCTGGGGTTGATGGGGAGCAGCCGACCTCCCAAAGGTGACTTGACGCGCGGGAAGTGCGAACGACATTCTTTTCAAAACTTTGACGTGGAGGTCGGGGTCAAAGGATGCGTGGGAAAACAAGCGTGGCAGAAAACGGGAGGCAACTCATCGGGGAGCGTCCCCTTTATATATTAGTTTGATTTTAAACTCCGACAATGATTATGATCAAAACCCTTTGTCAGCGCTCTTTTGTCTGCTCCCACCATCTCGAACTACTGTACACGATGTGCCTCATTCTCGTTCCTCATGTGGCCTTTCCTTTTGTTCCTCCACGTTTGTTTCCTGTGTCCACCCTCCAGAGCGCATGTGCTGGTGTCCAACAATCTCTGGCGAGCCAGACTGGACTATGCTGTGGACTGTCGAATATTCTAGAAAGATGCCAAATATAGCTTCTTCCCACATTCCCACTACTGAAAACAAGGCATATATTGGTAAATTACCATACAGCGGACAACCAAGAAACACACTATGTACAGATACTCTCGTGCTGTTCATGAAGGCCGAGTGTGAAGTGGGACACTGACTGGCGCAAGAAAAAAAGAAAGAAAACCAGAGCAAACAGCGTTACGTCCTGAAACCTTCATCCTGGATGCTAACCAAACCGCTGCTCACCGCCCACCAAGCAGTGGTCCACGTTCCTCGTCTTCCAGAAGCACTACACCACGCGTGCACCTCAAGTACAGCCCCCAAATACCCTTGACCACGCAGAACGCACTCAAGATGGCGAAGGCGAGGGCAGTCCAGTGCGCAAAGGGATCCAACTGGTGGTCGAAGATAGCAAAGAGGGACCACATGATAGCGATGGACGCAGGCAAGTCACCCTCGATGGAAGTGAAGGCGTAAGCTGCGGCGGTACCCTCGAGGAAAAAGCTGTATGTCAAGGGAATGAGCTGCGGCTGGGCGCCTGCAGGTGGCGAGCAACTTACAGAGCGAGGAACACGAACACCTTGGTCCAGACACCGGCGGGGACGACGGATGCATCGGCGCCAAATGCCTCAAAAGCTGTGAGAACTACCAACACGGTGGTCCATCCGTGCCAGAGCGAGAAAGGAAGATGCACAAATATTTCGTCACCCATGTTAGATGGCGCATACTGCTTCTTGACAATGTAGTAGATATGCTAAACAAAATATGCAGTAAGTTAGCAACTTCTGATCATGGCCATGATGTGACCAAAGGATGCATGGTTCCAAAAACATCGGCGCCTCGACCCCATTGAAGAAAAGAAGGCGGAGAATACGCGAGGAGGCAAGCAACTCACCGTGACTGCGCTGCTGACGAAGAGCGCAAAGATAAAGGCCACGACGAAGTGGTGCGACGCCCACAGGTTGACGTAAATAGCATTGAGTATGCCGAGCAAGGCGAACCGCCATGAGATACCATCGATGATGACCCTCTTCCCGGCTGCGGTGAACTGGTAGACAATGGTTCCGAGAAGGAGCAGGTGAATGAGGGTCCTGTCCGACAAGTGAGACGGTGGCGACAAAAGGAGAGTGAACAAACGCACCAGATCAAGAAAGCCCAAGGAGCAGGCGTAATGTACGTTTCTTTGCCGGAGTAGTAGATGTCATGCGGAGCTGCAATGGTGTAGACGTTGGAGCCGAGGAAGACGAAGTACACGACGACGTTGAGGAGCTAGACAGGCAGGACATACAGTTGTGTTTTGGAGAGAGCGTGCATGAGACGAACCTTGTGCAGGATGTCGTCCGTCCAGGTGCCATCAGCCATGGTGGATACAACTGTGGTGGTAGCGAGGACAGTGGGGGTATGGAGGAAGAGGGGCGCTGGCCGTTATTCGCTTATGTACCTGGGGCTTTTGTTGATGGCCCTGACGACATGCTCCCCAGCCATTTACCAAATCGAGCCACAAGCGGAGCCACGGCCATCTCCGCTCTGCGCACCAAACAAATGCCCAGAGTGCTAATGCCCGTGCACAGAAAGCAACAGCCAACTTGTGTTCGGGGCGGTCCATCATCACGGAACTTGGGCACATGCCAGGACAACGTGCTGCGTTAGTAGTGTGACTGGTTTCAGTCTAGGCGAGTCATCAGGTGATGGGCGGCTGTCTTGCAACCAACACGACTGGGATTATAATGAAGAGTTGGATAAATGATCTAACCACATACTAAGTGAGGTACATGCCATACGTAGGAGGGTATTCAAAACATGAAAGCACTACGCACGCACGCATCTAGACACCAGCAACAATCCTATGAAGGTGCGGGCGATCAATTTTCCGATTTCAAGTGTAACAGTCCGGGACTTACTCCTCAGCCTTGTTCAGTGCCGTCACCATGCCCACGACCTCCTTCCTCCTGTTGACCACGAACTCGCTTTCCTTCATCAGTTCGTCCAGGACGTCGGCCTTATAGAGCTCTTGCAACAATTCCCGTTGCAGGTTTTCCTTGGAGTGGTTCACGAGCGTGAGGACAATCGCTTTCGGGACAGTATCGATCATCTCCCGCTTAACTATGTTGAAGTAGGAGTGTATGAGAAGTTCTACAATATACTGTGAGCATAGTCCGAAAGCGAATAGGCTGAACAGCTTACTGATAACCTCAGTCTCCATGGTCTCCCGATCGCTCAGCGCCGATTGTGGCCTGATAATCGCAGGCGGCTGCGAGATTAACAGATGTGAACCAAGTCAAACAAGCTGTCGTCCTCACAAGTGCTTACCGACTCCATGACTGGACCCACTTTCTTCGGTTGTCCTTTCCTTGCTGTCGAGAAGAATGAACCGAAGAAGCTCGGTTCATCCTTCTTGGGGTCGATATCGAGGTCACGACTGCCATTGTGCTTGACGCTCTTCGGGTCGGTCGGGGGGGGTGGAGGCTTATTGGCATTGAGGCGTTCCTGGACTATGGTCATGGCCTATCATTGTAAAAGGAGTCAGTGACGAGCGAGTTGAGCTCATTCTTCCCTACCTTATGGCCACCAAGAAAGTCAGGATGAGTTGTGTTGACGTAGCATGCTTGCATGCTATGATAGAGTCGCAGTTAACAGAACTCTCTGAAAATCCTAGCATTGCACCCACGCTACCATATCGGTCACTAGTTTGGTTGTCGGATTCATGGCGTTCTTGAAAAAGTTGACAACAACGGCGTTGAAACGCTCTCTGAGAGCAGGGAAGCGTCGGAATGCTTGCTGTATATGATTGTATGGTCAGGTTGTACGATGTCTGAGAATAAGTACGTACGATTTTTTGGAGTAGCTGTCCAAGGATTCGGATGAGCTCGTCATATACCAGTTGACAACACTTCAAACTAGGTTCTTCGAGCCGTTTGATTTGCTGTTTGACGATGACTTCAAATGCTTGTGTACCAACAAACAATGATGGCGTTGAACCCTATGCGCTAGTTAAATACCAGACAGCCGGCTGTCTGGCGGTTACTCACAGAGGAGTTGTATAGAATAGTCCGGATATCACCATCCTTTACCTGATCGAAGGGATCGATACTCTTCACACCGTTATTGAACAATTCATGGAACACAAAACTGATACGTGCACCACCACTGAGTTCATTCAAAGACAGATCATTTGTGTTGCCGTCAATCACAGTGCGGAATTCATTGGTGAATTCAGTGATGACAGCAAGGACAACGTTGCCCCCTGAACCATCACCCAATGGTCCACCAAGGCTTGCAAGCTCGGCGTTGTACTTTTGAAGCTGTTGTGTGATACGTGCTTTGATGTCAGGGAGGGTGTTGCGAATGTGTTGCATGAGGATCTAAACAGTTTTTTTCAGTTTGTGGAATGCAAGAAACACTAGTCGTCAACGGACCATGTTGAGCTTGCGGGCAAGGAAGGGAGTTCCGCAATATTGAGATTTGCCCTTATATGAAAGATGTGTCTCGAAGAAACTGCGCTCTGCGTCCAAGGCAGCTTGGATAGATTTGGAACTGTCGATGTCTCGTTGTCCGCGATTCACGACCGGTACATAGCCGAGTCTGAGCGGAATGACACGGCCCGCAAGAATGTCCACGACATCTGTGCCTTGGTCCCTAGACATGGTGATGAAGTATCTGGAATTTGAGAGTAAGGCGGACAACATACATCAAGTCAACCTTAGTGAGAACACCAATTGTCCGAGTTCCCTCTGGATCTACCTCTCGAGCCAACTTGAGACCATCCGAATTTGCCAAGTCGGTGTTTGCCGCCGTGACAGCAAGAATGATACAAGCGGGTCGCGATATGTACTTTAAAAGCATATCCCTAATCTGCTTTTCGATATCCTTGGGTTGGTCTCCGACAGGTACCTTAGTGAGACCAGGCAAATCGACGAGAGTAAGTGTGAGTACGTTGGGCGAGAATATGCGAAGGTTGATGGGCTGCGGAGAAATACCAGCATTACGGCCTGTTTTTGCCTCTGTGTCACGGATAATCTCTGCACGAATTTTGCCAAAATCATAGAATTTCTCGCCAGGCAGATGCAGGAATTCTCCCCACTCCGCTTCGTTGGCGTGCTGGTCCGAGCCTGCGAGTTGTGCTTCGGAAATTCCTTAAGATCAAAGAAGCCTGAGTTTTATTTGTAACGTACATGAGAGCCCGTTCGGTTGTGGTGGTGTGGCAGGGCGGTGGATGAGCTGCAGCACGAGTGGTCTCCGCGTCACAATACCGGTACCACGAGGTAGAAAATCTCGGCCAACGATGTTCTTGAAAGGTGAAAGCAACGAGTTATTTGGCTATAGCGCAGCAGACGGCACTGCATACCTCGAGCACACTACTCTTGCCGCTACTTTGGCTGCCAAGCACGCAGATTTGCGGGAGGTCTATTTGGGAGCCTGATGATCCCACTGTGCTGAACACATCTTGAAGCTTGTTCACGACAGATACGATTTCTTGTCCAAAACCCGTGGACATGATGGCTGCGTGTGCGGTGATATGAGGGTAGAAAGACAAGGACGTCCGACGAGTCTGCGCACTGCGAAGAAACACGAGCTGCGCGACACAGCCACCTCTACAAGCAAACAGACTTTGATTCTGAACGCTGAACGTTGATGTCCAGCTTAGTTTTCGTAGGTGGAATGACCACACCAAGCTATACTGCCGGGGTCCGCAGCACCCCGTGGTATATTCCCAAGGATGAAACACCCACCCGGACCACTCCGCGCGCCCGGACGATGTTCGCCGACAACTTGCCCGTTGTG
>JBBPUK010000123.1:14727-43773 GCA_038094635.1 Tylopilus cervinicoccineus
GAAGTGAAGCCAGCGACGCTGAATCATGCAGAGCGATGCCAGAGCAGAGGCCGCGAGCCAAGCATGCCTGGCGGGTGGACGACCAACTAGCCGATCAGCATGGACCACGGCATGTAAGTTAGAGGATGCACTATTTTTCCGAGTATTGGACATGTAGACCACTGGATGTAGTAGAATGTGTGTAATCCCAGTCGCTTTGAACAAGGTCCAGACGGTCGCCACGAGACGAGATGGCCATTGTCCCGAAAAGGCAAGTGTTGAGGATGGACCTTCGCTTTGACATGGACAAGGTATAAGGACAAGGATGGTCTCCTGCTTGCCCAACGTCCAACGATGTCCTCCACCACCCATCCAGACCCCGGCCCCAGCACTCCCCGTCCACAACCACCGCTGGTCGACCTCCACGTTCCGCAGGGCCTCGACACCACTTCCGAGTTCTTCCAGGTCCTCACCGCCCCGTACCAGCCACTCGCAGACGTGTCTCTCTTGCACCGCGCCCAGCCTCGCCCCGCCCATGTCGAGAGGTGTCGCGCCACGATCAACTGGACTCCCACCGTCCCTACCCAGGCGACGTCTTCCCCCTCCCCTCAACCACCAAGTCAGCTGGACCAACCCCTCTACCAGCCCCACGGCCGCTGGGCATGGACGCACGGCCTTCAAATCGACGAAGCAAGGCAGCTCTTGCCCCTGCGGAGTAGGCGTTCTCTCGATACGCATGGATGTGATGCTCATTCACTCTCGCAGAGGGCGCTCAGTGCACTGCTTCCATCGACAGCGGGTCTGTCGCCGGCAAAGACATCAAGTATATTTGTAGAAAGTGAGGTTACCGAGCGTTACTACCACACACACGTTGACATGCGATGCAGATGGAAGATGAGCAAGCAAAAGGAGTGGTATGGCTTCTACTCAGAGGCAAGCGCTCCCTAGTCCATCTCTGCGCCCTCGGCCAACCTCCCTTTCTCTAGCTTGCTCTCTACAAGTCGGAACGACACCTCCGACCCCTTCAAGGAGACGTGGTTCCGCACGTTATCGGAGTTCACGTCATGCCCGAAGCAGTGAGCGTCACCATGGAATTGCCACACTCGTCCTTCTGGATAGAGTCCTCTCCGAGCATGCCTCAGGCATTGAAGGAGAGGGTGATCGCTGCATTCGAGAAGATCCATGCCCAAGGCGTCCTTCACGGCGATCCCGAACTTCGGCACATGCTTGTCGGTGCGGACGGCAGGGTGATGATCATCGACTTTGGAATGAGCAGGGCAATCAAGGAACATGCGTCTGTCGGGATCGAGAGAGCAGAGCCAGAAGAGTTCAGATTGGAGATGCGCAAAGTCAAGTACAAGCTGGACTACATGGGCGCACGGAAAAGGGAGGGGGACAAGGTCGATGACTATCTCCGTCGAGTCCGGCGGAACAGAAAAATATCGGAGCTGTGGAAACGCCGTGCCAAGGGGGAGCGCGTTGGTCCGATTCCGCAGTACGAAGAGGACCCGGAGGAATACGAGCTGGACCCCCCAGTCAACGCGCAGGACTTCCAGGAGGACTGGATCACGGCTTCAGACGACAGCCCGATACGTGTCGTCGTGCCTGGCCAGACACCCGGACAGGTCGCGGACCAGGTGCAAGCGCTCCTCTGGACACTGGAAGACTCTCCGTGGGCACCGTCTTCGCCACCGATCAGGCATAGCGCCCATGTCTCCTTGCCCAGACAGGGCGGTTCTCGCCACCCTCAGACGGACGCGGCAGGGGACCTCGGGAGGCGTTGCCCGAGACCTGTCTCCGCGCTGGATGACCCGTCGCACAGATGTGAAGCTGACTTGCTTCCGCTCACCACAAGACACATCGAGGGCACGTCGATGCGCCGTGACTACATTCGCCACAGACACCTCAAGAATGTGTACATCTCGTCGCTTTCGAGTAATCCGAGCACCGCAGCCACATTTCCCAAGTCGATTGACACGCCAGAGAGTCGGAGAAGCCTGAGAGCAGAGGATTACAGGAAGATACAGGAATCGAGACGTCAGGCGATGCTGCAATACGCGAGAGCGCCCAAAGGAATCCTCAAACGGAGACGGGACGAGGACAGCACCGCTGATGCGACCAGCGAGACGGTTGGTGGGGCGCATTCGCACTACAAAAGGCTTCGTTTTTCCGAGCAGCTGGCTGCTGGGTCTTTCCGGGGTCGCACACCGTTTCCTGACACGACCAACAGTCGACGGCCACGCGTTGGGGTGTACTCGCGGGCCTACAAGCGTCGAATGGGACGGAATGCGCGACCGGAGCTGGTCGACTTTACGCTCCCGTCGCTGAGAACGCTTTCTACGCTCGTTGGGTCGCTGATGCCCTGGATGCAGTGCCAAGGATAGACGTATTTTTTTATTATTGTCTTTTCGGGTGTAGTGTACTTGGTCTAGCTAGGGACCGGGTGGATCAAGCTGAGCGCTGATCCGAGGATGGTTCATATCAGAACTCTTGCTGTTCACGAGGCACAACGTTCCACAGCCGTGTGTTTCCTGTGCCCCGCCTCGCCCACCCTCCAACACCGCCACACACGCGTCCCTTATAACACCATGTCCCTCGTCGTCGTCTTGGCCCCAACCTTTCCTCGTTCCCGAGATGGCCTCTGAGAAGAACGTCTCAAAGGCCGCCTACAACACCTCTCCCGATGGCTCCTTGAAGGACGAGGAGTTTACTGCCTCTGCCCATCCGCACAAGCTCCAGAGGCAGCTCAAGAATCGTCATGTCGCCATGATCAGGTGCTCCTCCCCCGCTTCTCCCCCTTCCTGACCGTAACACCCGTCCAGTATCGGTGGTGTCATCGGCACCGGCCTGTTCGTCGGGACCGCCACCTCTCTTGCAAACGGTGGTCCCGTTGGTCTTCTGCTCGGCTATGTCGTCATGAGCACAATCGTACTCTCGGTCATGGTGGGTCCTTTCCTCCTGGATGGTGAGGCACGCAGGCTTACACGCGGCCCAAGGTATCCCTGGGCGAAATGGTCGCGTATTTGCCCATCGCAGGTGGCCACATCAAACTTTCAGAACGATTCGTGAATCCTGCGCTGTCCTTTGCAATGGGCTGGAATTATTGGTACTGCTGGACGATCGTTGGTGTGTTCACCCTTCTGCCTTTTTTTTTTTTTTTTTTTTTCCTTCTCCCACTCACTCGCATTCCCAGCCCCTGGTAAATTTCGACAAGTCATCTTCTTACGGCAGCCTCTCAATACTTGTTCTAGCCGAATTGTCCGCCGCTGCCCTCTTGATAGACTACTGGCACCCGAACGTCAACAATGCCGTCTGGGTGGTAATGTGTCTCGTCGTCGTCGTTACCATCAACATGTTGGGCGCTGGTGCCTATGGGGAGGCCGAATTCTACTTTGCGTAGGTGGTTCAGACCTAGTCTGTTCCCCCGTAACCAACACACCCTCTAGTTCTATCAAGGTACTCACGATCACAGGCCTCATCATATTGGGTATTATACTCGACCTCGGAGGTGGCCCTGACCACGATCGTATCGGTTTCCGTTATTGGAAGAACCCTGGTCCCTTTGTCCAGTACGAGGGGATATCTGGTGCAAAAGGTCGCTTCCTCGGGTGGTGGTCTGTCCTCGACAATGCTGCCTTCTCCTTCATCGGCACTGAGATCGTCGCCGTAAGTTGGCCCTCCTAAGCACTCGTTCCTTGTGTTCATTGTCCTAGATTGCGGCTGGAGAGACGAAGAACCCGCGTCGTAATCTTCCTAGAGCCATTCGGCGCGTGTATATCCGTGTTCTCCTGTTCTACATTCTCGGCACTTTTGTGATCGGCCTACTTGTTCCTTACACGAATCCTCAACTGAAGCTTGCGAGTGGAACTGCGGCCTCGCCGTTCGTTATTGCGATCGAGACTGCTGGCATTAAATCTCTACCTTCGGTGGGTCCTGACATCATCTAAGCTGTCGTACATTTACGTTGCAGAGCAGATTATCAATGCCTGCTTGTTGACGTCCGCGTGGTCGGCCGCATCTAGTGACCTTTATACGTCTTCGCGTGCTCTTTGTACGTTCTACACCACTTTCCTTGGTCAGGGCGGCTGACTCGATTATGTACGCGAACAGATGGCCTTGCCGTCGTGGGTAATGCACCGAAGGTCTTTGCGAAGACGTCCAAGTCTGGTCTTCCATATGTCTCTGTCATCTTCTGCGCCCTGTTTACTCTACTCGCCTTTATGGGTATATCTGACAATGCTGGCAAGGTTTTCACCTGGTTTTCCAACATGACATCCGTTGCTGGTCTCATGTCCTGGTTTGGCATCTGTGTAACCTATGTTCGGTTCTACAGCGGCTTGAAGGCGCAGGGCATCGACCGCACGACCCTTCCATACTACACCCGTGTTCAACCATTTGCAGCGTGGTACGCGATCGTCGCAACGTTTGTCATCTGCTTGGTATGTCCTGCGGTCACTCTCCGGCTTGAAACATGGTTCTGATGCCATGCCAGTTCAATGGCTGGAGCGTCTTCCTCAAGGGCAAGTGGAACACGGCGACATTTGTCACCAATTACCTCCCTTTTATCCTATTTCCTCTGCTCTACGTCGGGGCAAGGTTCTACTACCGCTCTTCCCCCGTCAAGCCAGAGGATATGGACTTTGTGACTGACGTTGCGCAGATCGAGGCGGACGAACAACCAGAGACCCCGCCCAAAAACAAGGTGGATGCTTTCTGGCAGTGGCTCGTGAGTTTCTTGGTGTTGTCCGTTTCTGTAGTGATATCTCATGTTTCCGTCAAGATGTAAAACGTGCCAAGACGACGAATGCGAACTACCCGTGGATAAATATGATTTCACAGAGTACTGCACATACGCGTGTTGTACGCCCATACCCCGCACGCAATGAAAAATAGGCTTTTTGTTGCTGACGACAGCGTCGTGCCGGCCCTTTGCACTGTCTCGGCGTCGTACTCGGATCCGTTGATGGTGTGCGAGCGTGTGATCCCCCCGCCATGAGCCAAGCACGTCGCTACTCGTTGGCCTGAGACCTCACCGCTACGCCACGGACGACCACTCTAGTGGCGATAAGAGGGCTGCATGTTCTGCGCTGGCGTGTCGGATCCACGACGTGGCATGTCTCTCGCACACTCCGACGAAGAGCTCTTGGCACCCCCAGCGGCAGCGATGGCCCGGGTCTGTGTTCATCGCCTTTGCCGGCACCGGCTGCCCTTATAATGCTGCCCGCACCGAGATTGCCCTCTCCCACTCTTCATCCCTTTGGTGGAGATGGCCTCCGAGAAGGACCACACCAAAGTTTCCACCAACTCCACGAGTGCCTCTGTGAAGGACGAAGAGTTTGCTACCTCCGCTCGTCCAAACACGCTTCACAGGCAGCTCAAGAATCGTCATGTCGCCATGATCAGGTGCTCCTCCCCCCCCCCCGTCCCCCCCTTCCTGACCGTAACACCCCCTCCAGCATCGGTGGTGTCATTGGTACCGGCCTTTTCGTCGGAACCGCCACCTCTCTTGCAAGCGGTGGTCCCGTGGGTCTTCTGCTTGGCTATATAGTCATGGGTACAATTGTACTCGCAGTCATGGTCAGCCCGTCGTTTCTCCTCCTAGGGCACTCTCGCTCACGATCTCCCCAAGATGTCACTGGGCGAAATGGTTGCGTATTTGCCGATTGCCGGTGGCCACATCAAGCTTTCAGAACGATTCGTGAATCCTGCGCTGTCCTTTGCGATGGGTTGGAATTATTGGTATAGTTGGACGTTCACCAGTATACCCAATCTCCTTCCTCTTCTGGTCTGTTGGTCTGATTCACGTCCCCAGCTCCTGGTAATATCCTGTGCTCCTCGTCCTACAGGACCTCATAAATACTTGTTCTAGCCGAATTGTCCGCCGCTGCCCTCTTGATAGACTACTGGCACCCGAACGTCAACAATGCCGTCTGGGTAGTGATGTGCATCGTCGTCGCCGTAACTATAAATATGTTGGGCGCTGGTGCCTATGGGGAGGCCGAATTCTACTTTGCGTAGGTGGTCCGGACCTAATCTGTTCCCCCGTAACCAACACACCTTCTAGTTCTATCAAGGTACTCACGATCACAGGCCTCATCATATTGGGTATTATACTCGACCTCGGAGGTGGCCCTGACCACGATCGTATCGGTTTCCGTTATTGGAAGAACCCTGGTCCCTTTGTCCAGTACGAGGGGATATCTGGTGCAAAAGGTCGCTTCCTCGGGTGGTGGTCTGTCCTCGACAATGCTGCCTTCTCCTTCATCGGCACTGAGATCGTCGCCGTAAGTTGGCCCTCCTAAGCACTCGTTCCTTGTGTTCATTGTCCTAGATTGCGGCTGGAGAGACGAAGAACCCGCGTCGTAATCTTCCTAGAGCCATTCGGCGCGTGTATATCCGTGTTCTCCTGTTCTACATTCTCGGCACTTTTGTGATCGGCCTACTTGTTCCTTACACGAGTCCTCAACTAAAGCTTGCGAGTGGAACTGCGGCCTCGCCGTTCGTTATTGCGATCGAGACTGCTGGCATTAAATCTCTGCCTTCGGTGGGTACTGATACGGTCTAGATCGTTGGACATGTTCATCGGTGGGACAGATCATCAATGCCTGCTTGTTGACGTCCGCATGGTCGGCCGCATCCAGCGACCTTTATACGTCCTCACGTGCTCTCTGTACGTTCTACACCACTTTCCTTGGTCAGCTCAGTCATGTATGTGAACAGATGGTCTTGCTGTCGCCGGTAATGCACCGAAGGTCTTTGCAAAGACGTCCAAGTCTGGTCTTCCCTACGTTTCTGTTATCTTCAGTGCCTTGTTTACCCTCCTTGCCTTTATGGCCATATCGAATAATGCCGGGACGGTCTTCACCTGGTTTGTCACTATGACATCCATTGCCGGCCTCTTGACCTGGTTTGGCATCTGTGTAACCTATATTCGGTTCTACAGCGGCTTGAAGGCGCAGGGCATCGATCGCACGACCCTTCCGTACTACACCCGTGTTCAACCATTTGCGGCGTGGTATGCAGCCATTGCAACGTTTGTCATCTGCTTGGTGTGTCTCGCACGTCGTTCTCTACTCGGAACATGGGTTTCACAACGTTTCAGTTCAACGGCTGGAGCGTCTTCCTCAAGGGCAAGTGGAACACGGCAACGTTTGTCACCAATTATCTCCCTGTCGTCCTGTTTCCTCTGCTATACGTCGGAGCGAGGTTCTACTACCGCTCTTCTCCCGTCAAGCCGGAGGACATGGACTTCGTGACCGACATCGCACAGATTGAGGCGGACGAAGAGCCAGACAGCCCACCTAAAAACAGAGTAGACGCTTTCTGGAAATGGCTAGTGAGTTTCACGACGTTGACTTTTTCTACCCAAACATCTCACGCGTTTCGGTCCAGATGTAACATATACCGGTAAATTTTCATATGTACTCCTCACTGGTCTGTGTTTTGCACGTCGCATTGAATTCAAGGTCTGCTTGTCCGATGTGGAGCAACTTGAATTGTGAACCGTACTCTACCTGGCTGATGAAAGAATCGAAGAAACGATGTGGGTGATACAATGGATCGAAAGATAACGCGTGGCAGGATGCAAGTGAACTTAATGAATTTAATGAGCGTATATATACGAGGCCAACCTGGGCCCCTGCAAAGAGCTCGATCGACAGACTCGATGTTACCAGAGTCGCGCTAAGATGAGAAAGACTGCATGGATGAGTGTTCGTTGTCTATGCTTTGGATGAAGGGATGTGAAGGTTGATGGCTGGATTCCAATGTCAGCGGCGCCATTGTCAGAGTCAGACTACACCACTACCTCTAAACCAATTGAGGGCTTCCGAGGGCGAAGGCGCATCAAAATAGAGAATAGCTTTGTTGTCCACAATCCGTAATGCTGCGGTCAATCTGGATTAGTGTTATCCCCGTCCCCAGACATGCGTGATGTTACCATTGCAGTGAACAATACTAGCTGGTTGTGGCAGCGTTTGCATGCGAAGGACCGCCCAGAGGTCTACCCAGGACATGGGGTCTTTACCCTCGCTTGGATCACGGCAGAGAACCAAGAGATCGTTGCAAAGAATACCGATTAAGGGTCGAGGAGTTAGTTCAGGGGCGAGACAGTCGACCTGCACAGCAGAAACATCGCCCTGAGCATTGACCGTCTCAAACGATACAACGGTCTTCCGGACGACGCGAGTTAACATTAGTGGTCCGTCCATGATGAGACGCCTTTTGAAAGGTCATCGACGGCGAGACACACAACGACAGTGATGCTTACCGATGAGGTTGAACCAGGGGACTAGGGAATTTCCCTCGAATTCTGCTTTGCCATTGCACCAACTTCCGTCGAGTTTCAGATTCCCGCTTCCCTTCGTTCATATTATTAGCCAACAATGATATCTCAGCTAGTGCCTTATCAAGCGCGTCGTCCATGAACAAGCAAGTAGGTGGAGTACTTCGGGTCAACTCTTCAAGCTACGAAAGGATCAACGTTTAATGGGGAAGCAGGGATACATGCAACCCACGAGCAATCGGTACCGGGGTATCCTCTGAACAGGCAAGAGCAAATAACCCTCTAAATTTAGTTGGGAGTGACGAGGGTTTACGCGACAGCGTTTAAGAAATGTCTTGATGCGCTTTCTTTGACCGGAAGTAAGGTTAGCGATCGAGTCACTCGTAGGGTTAGGAAGAGAAGCGGCGGCGCTGGTCGGTGACAGAGAAAATCCCGGACTGGTACTCCCAGCTGGGGTTCTGTCAGTCGTCCAATATTTGATTCTTTGTACAGAGTTGTCAAAGTTGCTTGAGCTGTTTGAGCAGACTTGTCTGACAATAAGAGGTGGCAACTTACTTGATATAGGAAGAATACATCTTCATGAACGCAGCGTGTTTCAAGAAAATGCCTGCAACCCCTTGCGTTACTTCAATAGATAGTTGGCCACCCGCATCGAACTCTTCGCCTTCCGAAGAGGGTTCCATCAGAGGCGCCGCAGCTGCTTCCAGAGCAGGAAGGAAGCTCTCCTTGTGGAACGAAAACAAAGATTCAATGCCATTGAAAACAATTTTCCGTTCTGATGTGGGGATGACAGTCTCTCTGCCGGAACCAACACCGCTGATGAGGTTAACTGGAGCAGCACTAGGCTTCACATAAATGTCGGCGAGTTCCTGCAATCCTTTGACATAAGTTCTTTCAGTCCTTTCAAGGATGTTAGCTTTACGCAGGGAACATTAATCCTTAACTTACTCTACAATTTCTCGAATGACCAGGGCCCGTTTTCCCTTATCGTCTTTGTATTTTCGTTCCTCAGATGAGCCATTGCTACAGACACTGATGGTCTGTGAAGTCGACTCACTCCTCAACCCTGCCATTGCTTCCGGTGATCGCAATTGACCAGATATCGAAGCTGCCTGAGAGATTGAATTGTCCGAAGTTGTCCTTTCTACGACCGTAGGTCTTCGAGAACGTGGAACACACGGCAAGCCCTCTGGGGATCCCCCGTACATGGACATGGTGGGACCCTGGGAGAGGCTCAAATCGTTCATATCTTTTAGATATGCCATCACAGAGCGCAAAGCCCGTGTATATGCTTCTCTTGCTCTCTCTTCTTCCCGGCGAACAACTAAGTCATCTGTGTCAACAGTTGAATCTAAATGCAGACCGGTGTCTGGTTCATCAAATTCACTGCGGTCACCGGTCCCTTGGGTTTCTTGGATAAATTGAGTCGGAGAAGGTATGAGCAAGCTTGTCAATGCACTTCCATCTACAGGCAGAAAACTCCTGCGCCTGGAGGCTCGTGGGGAAGCCGTCGGGGCGAGGGATTGCCCCAGATTCGATGGTGTGTTAAGCGTGCCATCTTCCTCGTCTATGGGCGCAGACAAGGATACGGTTGGAGTGGAGTTGGGCATAGGACCCAAGGATCCACTCGTTGAGAATCGAACGTCGATCTGAGGCAGAGTATTTGTCGGCAATTGTGGGGGGCTCGATACGCTGCCAACAATAGCTTCTGGGCGAGGGATACGACCATGAACAGTATTTGGCCGAGAGATCGTGGGGGACTCGGCTCTCATCTTCCCCATTGACATTTTCTTCAAGAATCCCCAACGTCCTCGAGAGTTTGCTTGCCGGTCTGTTGGGCTGGGCGTACCAAGACCTTGCTGAAGTTGTGCAGAGCGAGGCGGTGAAGGAGGAGGTGCAAAGGAGGAACGCGTCGATTCCACAGCGTCAGTCTTCCCGCCCTCCCAGGTGACATCAAATAGGCTTTTGGAGTGGGTAGACCTAGAGGAAACACGGGTAGGTGTAAGAGCTGAGACACCGAGGCTCGCGTAACGCTTAGAAATAACAAACTGATCTGACTCGGGTGATTCGCCTGCAATCACCAGCAGGTTGGAACTAGAAGCCGAGGCAGAGTATGGGAATATGGATGGTAGCTCAGGGGTTGCGACCGCAAGGTCCTCCACTAAGCCACGAGGTCGCTCAAAACTCGTGCGGAGTTCCCCCGCGCTCTTCATCTTCCGGAGTTCGTGCTCATTTCGAAGACTTGACTCATCTGGACGACGAATTGATGACCTCGGGTCATCAAAGAGGGTCCCCGTACGTGGACGTAGTTTCGGTTGAGAAGTTCGGTTCGGTGCAGTTTTGGTTCGTACGAGGCCACGATCGGGGACAGGAGGAACCGGAGGCAAAATAGCGGGCGACGTGGTGGACCGCTCAAGAGGAGGTGCTCGCACTGGCATGATGGTGTCATCTTCGGGAGGTAGTGCGAAACTCGCATCGGGATCAGCGCTGCGACGATCTGAATCCGTGTCCGTCTCGGTCCCAGCAGACGAGTCAGGTACAGAAATCGACGTTAGACGGATGCAAGACGTCGAAGGGGGAGACAGCGGGGAGACAGGGACTTTGGACAGCAACGGTTCCACCAGGGCTTGCCACGGTCCCTGAAATGGGTTACCGTCAAGATATAATTCTTGCAAGAGTGGTAAAAGGCACAGCCAACTGGGGAGGGCATGCATTTTGTTTCTTCGGATGCTGAGAGTGTGGAGGCGATCAAGCGCAGAGAATGAGTCGGGTAATGTGCTGATTCCAGTAGCGTCCGCAATAAGGACTCGCAAAGCAACCAAGTGAGACAAAAAAACTGGCAACACGCGCAGTGGGTTGGATGCAATATTTAGCTCCTCAAGGTTCTCGCAGGTAGCGAGTGCGGGAGGTAAAGCGACGAGAAAGTTCGCAGATATATCTAGCGCCAAAAGAGAGTGGCAAATTTGCGGCAGCGTATGTGTAAGAAAAGCAGGGACAGAATTGGGGGTACTGGAAGAACCGACGAGGAGATGAGTGGTACCTAGGGTAAATGTTAGTGCCTGCAAGGGAGCAATCAAATGATCTGTACTAGCATACCAGGTTCGACTTTAAGTTGTATGATCGGGATTCCATCCCCTTTCACTATCAGTCCTCGCCCTTCCTCGGCCACGACAACTGCGGACGTTCGCTCCTCGCCTTTGATCTCGTTTCCATCCTCGTCGTCACCGAAGTCGTCTGTTTCGTCACCGCTTGTCAAGCCAACTTCATCCCTTTCGTCGACGGTCTGCCAAGCCATATCGAAGCTAGGATTTTCGCGAAGACGGGGCATGCCACTCTCATGCAAGCTATTAGTGTTGCTGAGCCCGATGGAAGAAGATCTGGATCTAATGCTCGCGGAGTATTCGGACCAGCGTGTTTGGTCTATGGGTGTCCTTCCCGCCGAGGAGGTCGTACCTTCGCCCGCAAGTACCCTAGCGACCTCATCGGACGAGATGCCTACCGCAACACCAACCTGCTCATCTTCTCCGGATACTATCTGCACGTGCTCGTGATCACTCGTTGCCAGAGCACTTCCTGAGCTCGTATATGCGGAAGAGCGTGTCGATGCAGAGGACGAACCAGCCGAGGAGAGGGATGGAAGAGTCGAGGATGGCCTGTCCGAGGTGCGGGTATACGGCAAGCGTTGTGGATATGGATCCGGGAAGTGTGAAGGGTCTATGGAAGGTACTTTTGGAGGGCGTGCGAATGACGGCGAAGGGAAAGAATCGGAACGGAGGGAGGCCTCGCTCTCGGACACGGTCCTAGCAAGGACAGAACGCGACAATGAGTGCAGCGCTTGTGACGGAGCCACCGAGGTCGTGTCGGGGGTGGGTTCGAACGCAAGACGATCGGCAGCTATCATGGGCGTGAAACTCTGCGGGGCGTGATCGGGTGAATCGAGGTGGATGTCAGCAGCAGCAGGGGGGGCGGCCGGTACGCGTGGATGGGCACCCGGCTGGGGTCGTGAGTACGGAGGAGGCAGTGCAGGAGATTTGGTAGTAAAATCTAAACCTTGAAAGGGAGTCAGTTCGGGGACGAGGGCGAAAAGCAGGTCGGGAGAGGAAGTGGCAGACTGTAACAAATGACATGGCCCGCGACAAACAAACACATCTTGACAAGGCTTGATATCCAAATCAAGTGCCGGAGCGTTTGAAGTATGGAAACGGGGGTGCCATGGCGGCAAATTACAGGCAAGCGCTGAGAGCGAATATATACTTACCGGTGTGATCGCCGTGTGAGTCTATCCAGTTCGATGGACGGACGAACGAGTGGTGGTGAGCATCCATGTCGGAGGTGCTGAGCGTGTATCTGAGGCCAGGGGTCAGCGGCGGGGGCGGGAGGGGTTTGTCGTGCACATTGAGGAAGGAGGGGGAGGGTCTGGGTGAGCTGGGGGCGGAGGCGGATTTTTTTGCGGAGGGATGCCTGGCGAGATCAGTCGAGCGTCAGACGCCGGGGGCGGGGCTGGCAGGTGCTGGAGTCCGACTTACATGCCTCAGAGACGCTCCCGGGCGACGAGGAGATGCGGTCTGCGCGAAAAAACCACACGAGGTTATGTACCAGTCCTTTATGTAAAATCTCGCCTTTCCCAAGGCCGTTTGGGTCGTACAGCTCTCAGCGGTTCACCATCATCGTCGTCGCCATGCCTGACAACGCTGCCTCCTGCCACCCCTCATGTACATGTGCATATTTGATGCGCACGTCGACGCCTCGCCCGTCGAATCAGCGCGCGACCGACGCTGCGATGGCGAGGACGACGTTCCCATGAGTCCACGCAAGACACAGTCCCACACCAGGGTCTTTATTTTTCCCTCTGGAGACGGGCCCCCGAGACCCCGGATGTATATATACCCAGCTCATCTCCTCGGTCTCGATGCCATATTGCTGTGACCTTGAAACGCTCAGCTTGACAGCCCTGGCGCGTCGTTGACACGTCCGATCCATCCGTATCACTCTGCCCTGAAAAATAACCTTTCCACCTGCTCCTCCGGGAATCCAATTCGTGGCCCACGTATGCATGCACACGTCCCCCGTCCACCTCTCCAGTGCCACCGCGAGCGTGCCGAGTCTTGACGAAACACCTTGTTCTCAAAAGTCATACAGTTCAGGCTTGTCCGAATGGAAAGCCACCTTCTTCTTTACCCTCTTCGACTTTGGACGGGTTGCGTCAATCGCGCCGGGCTCAGCACCCTCCGGCGAGTGGCACTTTGTGTCCCCCAGGGTCTCTTCGAGCTTCACTGCAACGCGAGCGGCCGTGGCAGTGTTGGTGAGAGATGTGGGATCCCGCCCAATAGCTGAGCCGGGCGTCGTACGCCGTTCTGCGACACCCCCCTCCAAATCAAGATGCATCGTCTCGAAAATGAGCCTTTTGCGCGTGCACCTGAATGCGAGGTTATTTTCTCCAGTCCCAATGTTTGCTGCTGCAGACGACGACAAACCCCGAAGGGTGGAATTCTTGTCGCTCGTGGGAAGGATACTGTGTGGTGCAGGTAACTTATGAATCTGCACCAAACCATGGTGGGAAGGAAAAAGTGTCGTAAGCGCAGGATGAGCTGCAGGGTCGTTATCACCCAGTTACACACGAAATCCCAATTCATGCGTACCACCAAAACTTGACAACGAAATGGCTGCATCGGTGACCCAGCCGACCTTCTGGACCCATCCAGATCCTGTCCAGACGTCCGTGCAGAGATGCGGAGAGAGGGTGACACAAGCACAAGCACGGGGATACTGACGCAGCAAACGGCGTAGAGCATACAAAAAGCGCAATATATCCTGTGTATACGTCAAGAGCTACACTCGAGCAAGGTGGTCTCTTTCTTACTGAGGGACAGCTTTCCCCCCACTCAGGAGATCCCAGAGCCACTATGCAGAGGCGAACGACGTCGGTCGGCGCTGAAGTCGCGAGAACGTGCTCTATCTGCTTCACAAGTTCGTCCATCGACGATGCAGGATCGGCATCTATGGTCAGGTTCAGCGGTATGAGCCGCTTCATATTGTGTGCCCCGTCTATCACCGTCATAGGAATCCGAGAGGTCAGGTCAAACGTGTCACAGAAATGCTCTGCAGGTCTAAGGCCGATACGGTCACCAACCTTCTCATACAAGAATTGGCACATACAGGTTGACCACCGTCGTCTCGAATTTCTTCATCTGCTCGTAACGCCATGCGATCTTTATCTTCTCTCCGCTGTGCACCGCATCATCTTCATTCAGTGTGAGCGTTGGATCGCTTGAGCTCGACGCAGGCATCCACATGCATTCCTTTGAAAATGACAGCGCGTCTTCGTGGACAACGCACACTTTATGACCGCTGCTAATGCCTTGAGCAACAAAGTATTTCTGCAGCAATCCGCCGTAAGCAGATTGGGGATCAGACGCGAGGACCACCAGTGAACACGAAAGGGGTACGCCTCCGCCCAAGATGTCATCGAGGGATGGAATTCCAGACGATGTCAGCACCGTGGACACAGATATGGGACACGAGCGGGTCCCTGGTGGAAGAGTAACATGACTGGATGGCACCCTGCGCCTGAACAAGGACATGGCCATCGTAGTGTCACAGTCACAGTTTGTTGCTGTCACGACCACCAGGAACTACAAAATGCAGGGAGATCAAAGCATGCGAGCCAGCTAGTCGAGGTTGTTCAGCGACATCCCCTGCATCTTATCACCTAGCTGCTGCATTTGCTGTTCTGCAATGTGCACATCCGAGGGCTCCCTAACCAAACTATCCTCTTTATTTCCTGTTGCAGAATCCCGTCCGACGACCCTGATAGTGAACCCATTGCAGACGTTTGGTAGCCGTGTAGAACCGATGGGGCGTTGGCCAGGTCGCTGAAAGGGGTTAAACTCGATAGGATATTGCCGGGGTTTCACCAAATCCTCGAGTTGAGCCGTGCTCATACGTGGCGCTAGATTTGGGATTGCTTGGTGGATTATCTTGCAGAATGAGTCCCTTTGCACCTCGGCGGATTGCTCAGCATATTCCGTCACACCAAAGGGCATCTCCTCTACGTGGCAGAACAAGATAACGGACACCCAAGCTTTATAGCTGAGCAATCCAGCATTGAGGGCTATGATGGCGTTGGGGAGGTCGTTGGTAATGGATGCGAAGCGTGGATCCCAGTTCTCGTGCTCTCCATCAAGATACATAGTTATGGTGCTCTGTCCCAGGGATACGGGGCTTCTGTACGCGAACACTGGCTCGCTTCGCTTCGCTTTAGCAGCGATGCTTGTCTTATTTGCTTTTTGCACAATTGTGCGCACAGCGTAACCGAAGAAGGTAAGCTTGATGTCAGTGTACGGCAATAACAGCGCCAGCTCTGAGAAACTGCGAGTACATCTGAAGTCTGAAGAGATAAAGATATTAAAGTGACATACAGTGGCAGCATGTTGAGCTCGACTTCAGCCCCGAGATAGTGAATGTTAAGCGTTTGTCGGCTCCCGGAAGATCCACAACTTGGACTTGCGACCTTCAAGACATTGACTAACAAGTGGTATACGGTGAGAGGGTAATGCATAAGGAGTGCTGCAGGAGAGTCGAAAGGCAAAGAACGCCACTGGTACCACGACTTCCAGTCAATCACGTTAGCTGAGGATCCAATCAGCGGTTCACATCCGGGTTCGAAATGTAGCCTAGGAATCAATGTATCCTCAAGTTTCCATCCCGCCACGTCGTCGAGGTGCCGGTCAAGAAGAAGTAGATAGCCATACTGATAGCTCTCAACCGGATTAACGCGGAGTGGATCGTTGTGAGCGCCCGTGGTGTTTGGCTGAGACTGATGGGGAGCACTACCGCCAGCCTCACTCCAGTACCCATAGCCTTTAGCTCCCAGAACATCGAAGTAAGCGCGTATAAGAGATTCGGAAAAGGTGCCATCCGACTCGACCTTTCCCCAGGGAAAAAGTTTGAGAATAGCTCGCACTTCCGGTACTCTTAGCATATGACGCTGTAGCAGGATGTATGATATATATAAAGGCTGCACACTTCACCGGAACTGATTCTTACCTTGTTTTTTTCGCAGAAAAACTTGTGACCTTGCGTGCCGAGTCTCCCGGCTCTCCAATTTGCAACTTGACACTGCAGCATCAGCGCCGATTCAACGGTTGTCAGTGACTTCAATACTTAAATCGTACCTTTTTGGAACAGTAGACGGCGGACCTACATGCCGAGCAAATCAAAGGCTATCAGTAACCGCTAGTAAGTAAACAACATCATATACCACTTGTAAAAACCGGCACCTTCTGCCCCACGTGTCGCGACAAGAGTGCGTCGCAATTGAAACAACTCGCCATGACGCTGAAGTCCAACTTTTCTGGCTGACCATGGGACATCGCTTCTTTGAGTTTGGCCGCTCCTAGATATGTCAGACGGTTGAGGTCTGCAGCTGTTGGCATGGGTGTGTTCAACGACATGGTGGGTGGAGAAGAGTCCGATAATGAAGCAGAAGCCGGAAAACGTGTACTGTCCACGTATCACCCCAGCTTCCAAGTGGCTGAGTGTGTCGATCCCTGCCACTGGGTGGTATTCAGGCAAAGTTGTTGGTAGGGTCAGTACTAGTGGTAGGTTTGAATGCAAGCCGATTCATCGGCACCGTCCGCTGCATGAATCACTCGAGTACTGACGAATGTCCCATCTTCGGTTTCTTCCTCATACCCACTTCAAATTGCTGAAGAACGTCGCAGTTGGATGCATCCATGTCTGTCCCTTTAACCTCACTCGGAGTACACCTGACCCAGTCCGACCACAGGCCGTTAATATTACTTGTTTCCTCCATCTCTTCAAAGAATACGTCGGCAGCCCTTGCTTTGTGTGTCCACCACATTCCATGTCTTCTCAGATGTTGACAACATTTCAGACAGATGGTCCATCCATGCTCCCTACGTTCGAGACCTCGGGAGAAATTGCAATTGAAAGCGTTGTGTCGCACCGGCTCGCGCCATATAACCTGACTCGGGGAGAACTGGTTTCCCTCAAATCGCCCGTGAAACCGAACAGAATCATTTGCAAAAGGATCATTGGCCTCCCCGGAGACGTTGTCTGCGTTGATCCAACGGGTTTAAAAGCGCCCTCGGAAGAGCATGTTGTTATCCCAAAGGGTCATATCTGGATAGCGGGGGACAACGCGGCGTGTTCAACCGACTCCAGAGATTATGGCCCAGTCTCAATGGGCTTGATAAGAGGCAGAATTATTGCCAGGGTATGTCGTCTCTGTATGTTGCTCAAGAGCGGGCATGTCAATCCTTCTCGGCAGGCATTTCCCTTCGATAGATTCCAGGTCTTCACTCATGGGGGAACATACATCGACGAACGTGACGGGCAAGGAGGACCACAGTTGGGTTGGTGAACAAACATGTACATGTGTATATGTAAAGGGTACACGTGAATATGCAAGCTGGAGTCGTCATCGAACGAAGTTCATTGAATAGCCTCCTTGACCATTTGGTTCAAATTTGAAGTTGTCGGTGGATAGTCCAAAGTTACCTAGAAGTAAACTATTATGACATGTACCGTTGATCTCGTGGAAGATAGAGGCGCACCAAGGATGGTGTTCCCGAGGCCTTTCAACTTGCCCATCATTTCTGCTGTCTCCTTTTCCTGGGCTGCTCGCGTACGAGGCTCCAAGGATTGGAGAGCCCTCCTCGTCTGCATCAATTCTGCTGAACCAGACGGAAGCAACTCCACCAGCAGCTTGTAATCTAACTGCTGCATCAGCAATGGTTGGCGGCTCGCGATCTACCTGACAACCGAACCTTCTTGAGCACTAGTTAGGGACGACCATGTACCAATCTTCTCGTTCGATGCCGCTCTTCTTTGAAGTGCCTTGATGTAGTGTGGATCATCGCTAAGAGCTACGATCTACTGCTTAGAGGGTCCATGGCTATACCGGCTGTGTGTACTCACCTTGGTTGCATGCATCTACCACGCCCTTGTAGTCTTCCTGCCCAGTTGCTTGGATGAGCCTCGCACAGAGACCAACTCGCTCAGCTCACCAACTTGACCAAGCATGCGCCAATATTCGCATGCAGGACTGCCCGCGCCTTCGCGCACTCTGTGTCCAGCACACTCGGAGTACCTGACACCGGTGTCACGTCGGGATCTCCAGTTGACGCTAGGGAATTGAGATCGGCTTGATCCAGCTCTGGTTTGGCTGACGGAGGCAAGTGGCTGAGCGCCGTTCTATATGATACTATGGCTTCGTTCCACTTGCTTGCTTTGAACAGTTCATTCCCTTCAAGCTTTCGTTGATTGGCCGTGTCTAGACGCTGCCTTGTATCCATGCAGACGAGGTGGAGCTGGTCACCTGCCAAGCGTGGGACGACACGGCCACGAAATTGCAAGCGTTTTTCTTTATTCCAGTACGACAACCTTCTGACTTTTCTCTCTAGCGCAGGTCGCTTTCGTCTCACTCTCTTTCGCTCTCTATCCATGCTGTTGATCAGTACTCCGATTCCTTCCATATGCATCACCCCAGCACCACCGGCGAAGGACCAGCCGGATCCCTATTCTCCGTTTCCGTATGCAGAGCCGTACGTCGATGATGATGGGTATAGGGCCAATCGGTTGTCATTGCCACCTTCAGCCGACTCATTCCAATGGTATTTCCCTCTTTTGTACCGCCAGGCCCATCATCCACCCCCTAGAGGGCTCAGTCGAGACCAATTCAGCTCGCTGCTCAAAGCGTCGCGTGACCAAAAGGCTGCCTTTGCATCGCAAAAGATTCCCAATCTGCGCAAGGAGTTGGCACTCAAGAATCAGAACCCTAAACAACGTATGTACTCTCCTACTACTGCTGTAAAAAAAGTTATGTATCTGGAGCAGTCCAGCGGCGCGCCCGTTTCCTTTCCAGAGTCGACGAATCCGCATGTATCAATGCTGCGATATGCATACCAGAGTCGTTCAGACCAGCGACTGCCCACCACCCTCTTTCGCCTCGCAGGCTCGAACCCGAACCTGCTGCTCCCGGGACCGCGGCAACGGAAGACTTGCTTATCATTCATTCACCCGCCGACTCATGGTGCAATGAGCAAGTAGAATGCAACCAAGTTGTCGCTGAAACGCCTATCACGAGCTCGACCTCTCCCCCGGCTATACCGAACACACCAAGACGTATCTCGCCTTCTTTGGATGAAATCACAGCCCGTCTGAAGCCGGTGCATATGTCGTCCAAGAATGATTGCTCTCGATCTCGGCTGCCCAACTTCCTGGGTGCCTTGAGCTTGTCACCTCGTCGTCGTCCTACAGATAATCAGATTCGGACCATCCCTGTCCGGTCCCTTACTCTGAACGATGGAATGTTCGATGCACCCTTTACTCGGTGGGCTGACCATCCCGACCCGTCTCCCCAAACAGTCGATATTGTGGCGGGACCCACACTGCACACAACGCGTACCGGCGCCGCGCGAGACATGATTGTGACTCTCAGGCGCAGTAACTCTCCACCTCCTGACATGGACTGTCACGAGTACTTACGGACCGACACCACGGTGAAGAGATATGGTGCCCCGGCCGAAATGCGACACGATGGTTTCGACCGCGTGGCACTACTGTCGCGAGGTCATATTTGAAGTCGGTGGTCATGTAGCCTACTAGGACCATGACTAGTGACTCGTATTTTTTGAATATTGAGCTTATTGTGTGCAAGTCACGATCATGATTGATCACTTGCCAAGAGCGCGAGGCAAGTGAAAAGTCCGACAATCGTAATGGTATCGATGTTTACTGCCCTGGTTCAATTATGCATTCAATCTACCTCGAGTGCAATCAATGAATAATGTACAGATGGCTGTATTCTGAGCATGCGTAGTCAGGTTCGGCGGGTGAACCTTTTGGACTCATCTCCATGACTGCACCGTTCGCCATCGGTGTTCCCGGGTATCAGAAACATGGGGTGGAGCGTTGATGTCCGGCGGTGGCGTCGGCGGCTTGCCACGAAGCCGAGCAATAACGGTAATGCGTTGATCTACAAAGGCCATCGAAAGTTGCATCTGAGGAGCTTATCTGAGGTACTCACTATAGTCGCTTCTGACGTACTCATCCATCAACTCTTCATCCGAATCGACCAGGGGATCTGTGGACGTCACAACATGCCAAGCGTCTGCTCGTGGATGAGGTCCCCTGTGGTCAACACAATACATTGACGCTGCGTACTCACGCTGAAGCATAGTTCGTTGTGGTCCACGAGGGGTGCTGCCAACGGGTCGCTCTGTGATGGTATTTGAAGGACGCTCATAGTGCAGAGCATATGTGACTCACCTGTATGCTGTGGAGCAGGAGCAGTTCGCGGTGGCGGCATATAATGAATATAAGGCTTCTCGCGAACACCGTCATGAAGTTGCCTCGATGAACGAGAACGATGCGAACTAGATTCGGGTACTACATCTGGTCAGTGAACTAATCGTGCATTAGTGCCACGACAGTACCCCGCTGTGATGATGAAGCCGGCACGTTCTTCGCCTTCTTTTCATTTTGCAGAGAATTCACCAGGCGTTGCAAAAACACATTACGCTGTGTGGACATGGCTCTACCCCACTCGATCTCATCAGGTGTATCGACATTTTCCTCAGCCATCTCAGCATCTGTCAGCCGTCTTAACCAGGGGACTTTTCTGGGATTCTGACGCGAGTAGTCGTCGTCAAACGGATTTGGCCGGTCCGGACCTTCGAGATAATGATATATTAGCCAAAGAAAAGCTCTCGCTCGGTCGGCGGAGGAGATATTGATCGGTAGAAAGAGATCAAGGAAATTTAATGGTGGGTCAAAATGAGTGGCAGCGAGAGGCTTCACAAATTAGAAAGATTGATGTCTTGCCAACTGGAGGATAAGACTCACAGTGGCGTGGTTTGCAAGGACGAAAATCAAATTAACGACACTCGTTGGAGGAAGCTGGCGTGCACGCTGAACAGCTTGTTGAAGTGTTGTGGTGGAGCGGAACTAAAGAAACACACGCACGCTTTTCTGGAGAATTTCTTCTGGAGTGGAGGGTGGCATTGACTTGAGCTCGGAAGGAAGGAGGACGGCCTTCAAACAATTCTTGATGCGAGGCGCGTCTTGAGCATTTCCGTCTGTCTTCTGTAAAGATGGAACAGGGTGATAGGTTCTTAGGGCAGTCTTCATTTCCGGGAAGACTAGAAGCCAGATGAGAACATAACCATCACGATCTGTGGCACGAATGCATACATGCCATTGTTGTGTTGATGCGGCCCACGTTCGTCAATAAGGATATCTTGGCTAGTTCGACCGCAAATGCGGGTGTCTCGACCATTTTGTCCTTGAGTACCTTTGAGCACTTGCTGGAGTGGTACAAGGCATTGACGTAGAGATCGCGGAAGTTGACGTGGGAGGAGGTGCCGGGGGCTTGGCTTGTGAAGACGGTGTTGGTGTCTGAGAAGATGTGGTCGAGAAGATCGAACTGGACGTCCTCCCGGGTGAGTGGCTCGGCATCGTTGCGCTTGATGGGGAGCACCTTACGACTGAGGTAGCCCACGCTGAAGGACAAAGGTGGTGAGTGGCAGTGGCAGAAAAGCTGGGATCGGGACACACAGCGGAGCGGACTCGTGCGGCCAGCCAGAAAACTCGGTGGTGGGTGTCATGAGAGACACGAGGCGGTGAGGCGGGGAACCCTGTCATTACACTCCCGCGTGTTCGCACGACTCCAGACATCGGCGCCGTCATGGACAGGCGATCTCCCTGGCAGGACCAGTACGATGAGTCCCAAAAGGCCGACATGACTGGTGTCGGACGAGTTGCTCGGTGGCACAAACGGCGGCCCCATTGCTGGTGTCGACGACGACGACGACTAACGAGCTTGCCCTAATATCACGTAATCGTATCCTTTTGCTCAAGTTCTTGACCGCCTGGAACTTGGCTTGAACGCTAGCGATGGACTCCAAAAGCTCGTCAGAGGCGCTCACCGCGATGGAAGGGCTGGGGTTCGACGACGCGTCCAAGGTGTCTCTTCACCTCCGCTTGCTCTCTCACCAGCCTAACATCGCCGTTCCCAGAAAGAAATACAGGCTGCCCTCGTGCAGGGTCAAAGACAGGCTCAAGCCCACAGCCAGCTTCTCGCCTTCACAAGCATGTGTTGGGACAAGTTGAAGCACTTTCTCCCGACTCAATTCCTCTTCTCATCCCTTCGACAGGTGCATCACTGGGACGCCAGGCAGTCGCTTTGCTCGCGGCGAGGAAGCATGCATTGCGAATTGCATAGAACGCTTCGTAGACGCTAGCGAACACTTGGTCAGTCAAATTCAACGGCAACAACAATTACAACAAGCCCCAAAGTCCTAATGACCAACGAGTTTTACCTGTTTTTACCTCGAAAAAGTACGAAATAAGCTTAAGCATGGTAACATGTCTAGCTGCTACAACAAGTCCGTTAGCCACTTCCACCAATATGCTATGAACACAGGTGCGAAGAAGCAATAAGCCTCAGCAATTTCCCGCTTTTTCCGTAATTGCAAGGGGATCTCTACTGGTTTTTGCTTATTGGAGGCCGCGCCTGATTCCAAGAATCGAGTGATGTAATCATCTTTTTCCGACCATAACTTTCGGAGCCATATGTCAAATATCCTCTTGTCGCGTTCAGAGAGATCGACCTCGACACAGTCGTTTGCAAGCCCGTTTGGGATGAGCGGCTTTGAAATGCGCCCTATGGGCACATCCCTTGCCACATCAAATACCCGCAGGTGCATGTGAACGACTGGCGGGGGCACGCGATCACAGAATATCGACCGTAGAGTATAGTAGGACTGTCCATAGCCCTTGGGAGGAATTCCTTGGAAAGCAAACTCAGAATTCTTCGTTTCCTGAAAGTTTATTTTGCATTTACCTGGGTAGATCACTGTTATATCGAGTAACCTGAGCGTGGGCAGTCGAGGAGCGAGCGATCGTAGGCTGTAATGGAGACCCGTTGAGCGGGGCAGGAGCATATTGGAAAGGTCCGGCTGCGTTCCCATCATTAGCCCCACGAAGAGCAAGGTGAGCCTTGACGCACGACACCGGTCTTCTCTGCGTACTTGCTACTAATTGGTCGTGTGTCTCTGCTCACAAGCGTTCCTTCGGGAAACAGTATGAATGTGAACGGTTTGTCTTCCTCCTGCGCCTTCTTCCCAAGTCTCGAGAGCTGCCGCGCCAGCTGAAGCTTATCGGATGCCCATGAGCGCGCAAGGAATATAAACCTATACATTTGCATGCCCTGATGTGAATTGAGTAGCCTGCCACTGGAACGGGGGCGGCTCATACCGGCCCAATGACCGGAATCCATTTGAGGCTCTTCTTTAACACGATGAATACGTCCTTGTGCGTGCCCGCAAAGTATGTCAAGCACCAGACGTACCACCAGTCTGAGTAGACCTAGTGTCGCAACTGGATCAGCCAGTCAAAAGGTTGGAAACGCGTGGCGTGTGCACCTGGTGGTTCGAAATGATGACACACTTGGAAGGCAGGTGCAAAGCTACGACTCTGCCTGATGCATCGCGTTCGACGATATTCTGGATCTCCTTTTCCGTGAACTTGCCCTGACCCTGGATCTCAAACGTGATAGATAGTTTTGTCGGAGCAAACCATTGGTTCATCAGATCTGCGAGCGTGATACATGTCTCCCATGAAGAGCGCATGTGAATAATTCCAGGAAGACGGACTTAGCAGGACAGCGAAGGCACCCTTGGAATACCTGATCCCCTCGTCGTACAGTTTGCTTGAGTTTGGACCCGGAACAAGCTTCAGTGGAAGGAGGAACAAGAGCTGGAACCCATGGACCATGAAACATCCTGGGACGAACAGGAGTAGGAACAACAGGCCGTTGAGGGTCTGTGCCCATGTCCTGGGTGGTCGCGCATGAATGGGCAGCTGGTGGTGTGGTTGGGAGGCAACCATGGTCATGGAAAACGGCCAGGAGGACGCAAGCAAGGTGTGAGCGGGCTCAGAGAGTCTATATGAACGATGTCAGTACATAGCGCATGCTCAGCTGCGCATGCTCGTGTAATGACGATGACAAAGTCTGTACTCAAGTCACGTGTCCCCATTGTTTGCTAATCGCACTGTTACACAAGTCAGATAGATCCACTGGCACTTTCCTTGACGAACACCCTGGCAGGTTCCAGCAACGCGAATTAATGAACCCGCCAACGGCGAGCATGGTCTGATGGCGTCCATCCCACTCTTCGGCTGGTAGGTATCAAACAATCAGAAGAGCCTGGCCGAACCACATGTATACCACGCCGCAAAACGTGCAGCTGCGATGGCGAGGTCCGCAAGGACCACGACGCTACCAAAGCACAACAACGTCCAGACAGTCCAACAGAATACAGTGTGTGAATGGACATGCCCAGAATGTCGGAGAGTCGGATGAATCTGACCCTTCCAACGGTATAGGCATAAATTCCCCCGGCACTGCTGAACACGTCTTCAGTACAGACAGGAAGTAAAATTTGTACTACGTACAACAGGAAATCGGCGAATGCGATCCTGAAACACGCCTTTGCTCACTGTCTGGGAGGTAAGGAAAAGGAACTGGGAGATCTGAGTAGTGCTACCGATATACGCTCGAAAATCCCTGTAGACACCACGCTGCCTGCCGTGTGTTTCAGCACGCTAGCTATCTGCAACGACCTCCATAACGTCCTGTGGTCGCCTTGTCTCGGAAACCAAGATGAAAACCCTAAAGTATGATCAAAAGGTTCTTGTCTGTGACTGTGCGTCCGTGTCATACATGAAGACTTTGCCCTGCACGTTATCAGTGGTATGCACGCGCGCGTGTACGCACCTGCACAGCCAAATCCCTGTTTGTATGGGACATGACTACGATTATCTTGGTGGTGAGGCATACCTGCAGGACTGGTGACGCGGATAGGAATGCATTTTCGAAGCTGGTTGGGATCGTAGCGCTGCCAATGGTTACACGGCTGGGCACTGAGCCAGTGGGTTTATTCCGGCACCGATCATGAGCGTAATAAGTGCTACGACACTCAACTGCAGAGTGCGATGAACAAGGCCAATGCACCGCAGACCAAGACAAAGCATGGATACGGGCGCTAATGCCAGTGAATTTGGGTGTGTACTAATGTACGTCGGGGTGATTGGGTGGCTGTGCTGTGAAGCGAAAATCGAGCCCGTCCAGTCGCGCTCGTCCCTCGTCGCGCCATGTCTCCCCAACGTCCTTGGTACGACTTCCAGGAGTTCTTCTCCCCGATGCCCCTTCACACCCACAAATCCTCCCTCGATGCCCATACACGCCCGCAGACGAGCCCTCCTCACCCGCCTCTAGACGCCCTGCGATTCCAGAGGAAGCATTCTCGCCGACCCACAGAGCAGGACAGGCGCAGAGCAAAGGTCTCGGACTCCTCCTTTGCCTTTCCTACAGCGGGCCAATTCCCCGACCCATCCAGCTTCCTCTCCGGCAGCGACCTTACTCCACGGCACACCCGCACCCGCACCCGCACCGGCCCCTCGTCCCAGAATCCGAGATGGCACGACAATCCCCCTCCTCCTCTGCGGTTTTCTGGATCCTCCAGTCTAGAAGATCCTCCTCCCACACCCTCCGACATCTCTTCTGGCGGCGGCGGCTTTGCGTCCCTCAGCTTTCCTGTCGTGGTCGCCGCTCCGATCGCAGGTGTAGAGACCTTGGATGCCCTCGTAGACGGCATGAACGGCATGGCAGGTGCATCCATGGAAGACTTTTTCTCGCGCAACTCATTACCCTCTTCGCGTTTTCCTCTCCCTGGTCGCCACCCTCTATACCGCCCGCCCCTCCCAACTCCACCTCCGGGCGTCGTCCTTGGCAAAGGAAAAGGCAGAAGACGCGAAAAGACCGTCACCTCAGATGACGACGACGACGACGACGACGACCAATCACCGACTACAAAACCTCCCCGTTCCAATCCGCGTTATCGCCATAACCATGTTTCCAGTTTCTCGCGAAAACTATCCACTTCTACCATCATAGTCGACTCTACTCTCAGCGATAGTATGACACCTCCCGTTAGCGACTTTGATAGCCACACCCCACCCAATACCGTACAGCCTACGGAACGTCCACGAACTATAATTCCCTCTATATCTGAAATTATTCGCAATCATGCGCCACATACCCTTGAACGTATCCGCCCTCCATCCATCCATACCCCTGGTTATGGTCATGCCAATGGCAGTTTATCAGCAGGCCCAGAGGAAGAGGAGTCCGAACCGGAGCCCTTGACCCCTGACGAGGAAGCCGAGCTTCTCAGCCGGTCGTCGATGGACAGCATTGAGCACGAAGTCAGGCAGACTTACAACAACCAAAAGAATTCCCAAGTGACCGCTCCACTATGCACTGTACCTCGTACTCCATCCCTGGCTACTTGTCCCTCGAATACCTCTGATGGTTCCAGTGTCCGTCTTGCCGTTCGTGCTGCCGCCTCAGACACATGTGCCCATTCATCCTCAGCTACCTCCGCACGTGCATCTCACCCGTCATTCGACCCAGTTCAGTTCTCTGTATCTCCAACATCCACATCACAAGCAATTGCCGAGTACCTGCGTTCTGCACGATTAACAACACTATTGAAGCTTACACGATACCCGCATGCTTCGTTAGACCACCCACTCACAGTTAGTCTCGCTGATATGGGTGATCCAAATGGCTTTCCTCTCGTTGTGTTCCTGGGGCTGGGTTGCGTAAGACATATCATGGGTCTTTACGATGAAATGGCCGACTGCCTCGGCCTCCGATTAATTGCTATCGATAGGTAAGTCAATTCGTGGTTATCCCGCCGAAGAGGGCTCACAAAGCGTCTTAGATGGGGACTTGGTCGCACTAAAGTACCTCAATCAAAATCTGCTCGTGGCATTATGGAATGGGCATCTGTTGTAGAAGAAGTACTTGACCAACTCCAAATCTACGAGTGCAGTGTCATGGCTCACTCTGCCGGAGCTCCGTATGCTTTGTCCTTTGCGAATCGCGTACCTGAGCGCATCAGGGGTGATCTGTGTCTATTGGCACCATGGATCGGTGGTGGTGAAAGCGGTATGTAACACGGCCGCCAAGTGGTGATCTGATCGCTAACTATGGCCCATAGGCGGTTACAGGTGGCTAAAATATGTTCCCAATGGCATTTTGAAGACTGCGCAAGCTGCAGAGTGGAAAATACAGGCATGGATGCTTGGAAAGCCCCCGACAATCGCCTACCGCGGAATAGGTTATACAGCTCCTCCATCTCCAAGCAAACCTTATTACACCCAGTCGGATACCATTGCAGATTCTGATCTGTCCTTACAATCCGAGCAACTCAGCAAGTCTAGTGTCTACCCATCCCAGGCGGACGGGAGGAGAAGGATGAGCATCGCATCCAGTCTCTTTAGTGATTATGACGATTTGAGGGATTTCGATGGTCGGTTCGGAAGCCAGAGCACGCTAGGAGCACGGTCTGTAAATCAGCAAACGAGACGGAAAACTTCCAGGGGTATTCTTGGCCGGTTGAAACCATCCAAGTCCACATCGCAATCGCAACCTCCGTCGCCAGCAGCAGAAACCGCTCATCAATCAACTGTAGGAAAGAAGCTGAAGACACTCCGGTCAATGGGCTCGTTGAAGGGCAAAGCAGGTGCTAATGCTTCCAAGGTCGACAAGACGAATCTACCTAGCCCGCAACTACCTCAGCCCATCTGTGTTGACGTCGGATTAGGCTTGGGCGACTTTGACTGGAGCAATAAACCCGCGAGCCCAGTACCCCGCACGTCGACGCCTTCTCCCAAGAACCTACCTCTGTCAGGAAAGCCAGTGACCTTTGCTGGATTGGTTGATACCAACATCGAAAAGTCGACCGTCAAATCACCCATCCCCAGACAGGCAGGACGACGTTCAATTTCGTTCAGCACGTCTAGTGCGGTTACTCCCAGATCAAGCCCGCCAAGCCTACCGTCGTCACCGAGGAATAGCGTCCTCTCCTCGCCCTACGGCAGCGTAATTACGACCACGTCAGGTTCATACCAAGCAGCACTCGGGAACGCGTTGATTGCTGCCTCTCATGCAGAGGCGTCGAAGGGCACCCATGGCGACCTACTACAGATTTTGAATCATGATAATCGTCCTTGGGGCTTCTCATATACCGACTACCCCCACAAAATTCGGGTGTGGTACGGTGACCGAGACGAGAAGATTGCAGAGAACGCGGTGAGATGGATGGAGCGTACGATGGGCGAGGACCGGTGCGACGTGAAGGTCGTCAAAGGTGCTGATCATGCCCTCATGTACAAGAGCTCCATCGTGGTTGAAGTCCTGGAGTGCGTTCGAGAATTCTGGTGAAGCTTGTTCTCTGCCATGCCTATTGATGCCATCTTCCCTTTGCTTCATACCCTTCGCGTTCTATTCCGTTCATCTTTTCGGTGGAACCCCAGCCCTCTCATGCCCGCCACTCGCGCTAACCCCTCCACGCGTTCTCTACTTCAAATATTCGTCGACTGCATTTATTTATCGTACGTGAACAAGCTTCGTCTTCGTTCGACAACACATTGGAAGGAATTTGTCTAGTCCACAGTCGATATCCTCTAGCATTAATGTTGTTTAAACGTCATTAATATCAACCTGTACTCGTACAACATCTTTCAAGGGATAGACGATCATGCACTGGATAGAACGTTCCCTGTAGCTTCTGGCGATGGGCTGTCGAAGCTCTGCCGTGCACTCGGTCGCTTCAATGTCTGCCAATTTGCATATCATGCAATGACTGCGCTCTTGTGGACAGGGCTGGCCTCGCAGTGGTGGGGGC
>JBBPUK010000123.1:43872-56222 GCA_038094635.1 Tylopilus cervinicoccineus
CCTGTTCAGTCCTGGGGCCTGGAGAACGGCGGTCGTGGGCCAGAGAACGAGCCTGAGAGATGACGTTGGGAGCTGGTTGTTGGTTGCTGGTTGCTGTCGGGAAGCGCTCGAGTCGACGTATGTACAACGCCACCAAGCAGCTGGCAACCAAAAGTAAATGTGGCTAGCATGACCAGTTCGGTTTGTACGGGATAGCCGCATCTGCATGACCGTGACCGACTGCATTGTCCTTCAGCTTCTGTGTGCCGTCAGTAAGAGTAAAAGGTCGACTCGAGCATACCGTGGCTGGACGCCATGTCACTGCGGCACGGTCGCGGCCAGAGTACGAGGGCGCTCCCAAATCAGTTCATCTGTCGTTGTCACAGTCGCCTGTCAAGCGGGGGGGGTCTGGTACAGTGTCTGCATCATGTCGGACAAGGCAGAACCGCCCAAGAAAATGGCAACAGCCAGCCTGGGCACACTAGAAGCGGAAGACATGCCCTCGGTCGCACCCAGGAAAAGGAAAACCACGAGAACGGATCCATCAACACACGAGGCAGGTCGTCACGCCGTATCGATACCGAGGGCGGCCCAGGGTCGTCGGTCTGACCGTGAGGCCGCATGTCCTGTCAGTGCTAACTCCATGTTTCTGAGTGAGATTGCAGTACAGCCCATCCAGTCAACTGCACCGGAGCGCCAACGCCAAAGACAAGCCCAAACGTCGTCCGCCCATCGTCGGACGTCTATGGACATGCACCGTCTCCGCAGGTCCAACGTGCCCAATCCTGGTTCGCGACCTGCCAGAACCAGACGGGCCACCAGTGTACCCCTCGGTCCACCTCGCACCATGTTACAGCGTACGTACTTCTCACCAAGGTCTCGTACTCGTTCTGTGTACACGTTGTTGCAGATGCTTGGCACACGGTGCTCAACTCTGACCCATTAGTGGATTCCGACGAGGAATGTCCTGACGAGCACCTTCGGCTGGATTACAGTAGGTCTCTCTTATAGTACACCAGTTGCAGAGTATCTACGCTTGCTAATCCAAGATTCAGACCGGCGAATGCAGGTAATAGCGCGTCTACGAGGACGACCCCCAACTCCTGAGCCAGAGCGCAATCAGAATATTCCGAGCTAGCTGGAATTTCCATTCAATCTGGTCTTCGCGAATTCTTCATTGTATTAGACTTGGTATGGAACCTTGTTGCACTATGCACAGTTTTCAAGGTGTATGGCCTGACTAGAGAGGAGAGTCGAAACGAAGAGTATTTAATTAAGGGTGGTCGCGAAAAACAAGCGCGTCGCGGGCAGACCATTTCAGAGAAAGAAAGTTAGATGAGAGAACAGATGCTCGCCGAACAGTCCAGTCCCAGATGATAAAATACATATGCCTCACGAAAAGAACATTACACCACAACAAAATCCGTTGGAATTTCTAATCACTCTGCGAGCCACTTCTCGCATTTCTTTGCGTACTTGTCCAATAGTTGGGCAAGGTCACGGATAACGAATGTCAGAATGACACTAGCGAAGAATTCCGACGCGCGTTTTAGCTTGACCTCTGCGGCCGTTCTAAGATCAGCGGGAAACGCGGTATAAATAGGCGCAATGGGCTGCGAAAGCAGCGCTCTTGAATGCTCATCGAGGAGTTGGGCGTGCGCAAATAGTTTACCTAGTCCAGCCACGTATGCGGCGGGGGAGTCGAGGCTATCGTATTTGTGAGCCTCCGGTGCACATGGGGAGAGTGGAGTCCACGCACTTTTTACCATTGGTAAACTTGTCGAATTGTCGAGTCAGCTTTCCACCCCACGATGTCACCTAGTGTGTTACGTGAGTTGGTTATGGTTGCATGACATTGCACGCGTGAATAACCCACCCCGCTCTTTTTCGAAACGAAACCTTCTCCTACGCCTAGTTTCTTGCCAAAGTTTGCAACGACGCTGTCGCATATAGATGAGAACTCCTCAAGTTTGCCCACCCACGCTTCTGCCTCTTTTCGCCCAACGCTTCCAATCCCGAGTGCTAGCCCGCTACACACACTACCGGCACCGAAAGAATCGACGCTTGATTGCTGCATTTCCTCCAAAGCAGAGCATAGCACTTCCACAACGCGTACCTTTTCTGGAACGTTCGTAAGTTTTGCTCCCCCTTGCGACCAAACCCCTTGCGGGACATGTAACCGCCGCGTGATGTAACCACCCGATCTTGAATTCATGGTGGTCGCGAGCAGCGTCATCATATGGTAAGGTTTTCTGTGACTGTCTGTTGGCGGAGTAGGTGGAAGTGGAGAGGTCGGAGTAGTGGGAATATTCGTGAGCATTGCGGGCGGAGGAAGAAGCGACAAGGCA
Organism: Tylopilus cervinicoccineus; assembly: GCA_038094635.1. Taxonomy (NCBI): domain Eukaryota; kingdom Fungi; phylum Basidiomycota; class Agaricomycetes; order Boletales; family Boletaceae; genus Tylopilus; species Tylopilus cervinicoccineus. Next base: position 46,200 of record JBBPUK010000123.1, read on the forward strand.
GGAGGGGAAAGAAGTTCGCTTTGTACGACATGTTGTGGTTGGATCTGTACATTAAGACTGATGTTTTGGTTCAGCTTCGAGGAGGTAGACACTTTCCGTCCATTCGGGAGGGCAGTCTGCGGGAGTGGGGGACGTGGGGGTTCGAAAGGAGATATTCGACCGCTGATGACGGATGGTCGACGGCCAGGCTGTGAGGAAGCACGACTCCGTCCAGGAATCGGAGTGGTCCCTGAGCCCGAGGGAGAAGTTGGTACTTTTGCAGCTAATTGTGTGAACGAGGATGGAGGTTTCGATTCGGTAGGTGATGAGGATATCGTGGCGGTAGTAGACGGTGGAGCTGACATCTTAGTGCGGCGTTGATGTATTGTACCCATTGCAATTGACGAATTGATCAAGGGCTGACCCGTCACGCTCAGTGACTCCCCTCGAGGACGAGAAGAATTGAACTGGGTGGGAACTGGAGATCCTAAAGGTCGCGAAGTGACCATTGGTGTCGCAGCAATACGAAATGGATGAGCTGCATTAGTTGGGGAAGGAAGTGGAGGCAGTGGGTGGGGGTCACTTTTTGCTAGGCGCGGGGTGTCAGGACGTCGGGAAAGAGAAGCAGTTAGATCATCTTCGAGTTGAATGTCGTCCCCCTGTAAATGACCATCAATCCTGGCACCTTCTTCTGTGACTGAAGTAAGCTTGGTTCCAGAACCAGTCCGCGTGTGGCCGATAGAGTTTCCGCGAGGTCGAGCAACCTCCAACAATCGAGCAGTTTGTGAAGAGGGAAGTGTGGGCATAAAGGGTAACGACGACTCTGGAGGCGGCGGTGGGGGTGACGATATTGGGGGTGGCGCAGCAGGTGGGAGCACAGAAGCTGCTCTAGGTCTACCGACAATCGGTGATTGGTGTTGGGTGCGGTTCACAGGGAGAGTAGAAGTACGACTGAGGGCACCTTGCTTACTACTGGAGGACAAGTCCGGATCCGTCGAAGCCGCGTAAGGGTGTTGCGATAGTGAGGTCGAGGAAAACTCGCGTGAGAGATGGGCAGCATTCAACATTGCAGTACCGATGCCCTCGTGTGCATCCTGCTCGTCGGTGAGGTCGTCATTGAGAGCCAAGTAATGAGGTTCGTCCTGAGTGTGCTCGGTGATGGAAGACGAAGATGTATGGGAATCTGATGACTGGGATAAAGACGTAGGGGAGGGCGGCTGTGTTGACTCTGTTGAAGAGGAAAGGGCATACATAGAAGAGGGGGAATGGGGAATGGGTGGTATGCTGTATATGAGGCTCAATATATTCATCCTATCAGCATAGGTATCATGCTGAAAGAACCATCTGGTGAGCTGATTTCTGAGTTGTATCAGAAGTACAACATACTATTGATTTCAGACGCCTGACTTCCTCCTCCTGAGCGACGACACTGCGCCTTCGTCCATTCTTCCTGCGCCCATCGGAAGTATCTTCGCCTCTTCGTACTCGTTCCATGACTTCGCTTAAAAGAGCAACGCTCCTTCCGTATGCTATGACGGCAGCATGGGGGTCATCGTTAGTCGCATCAAGCTGAACCGCTTCTCGGGCGAGCTCCAGCGCCTTTGTCAAGGCGCGACGCGAAGAGGGTCGCGATTCAGAAGATGGATGTGGATGGTGTGGGGAGAGCAATAAACGGTCTGGCATTATATCCTGGGTATTTGCCTGAGTATTCAAGTGGTTAGGACGTGTCATAGGTCTTGATGGAGGATCGGAAGAAGCTTGACTTGAAGCGTAGGCCACGGTGCTTGGTGACGGCTGGGGGCTTTTGCAATTGGAGACAGGGGTGGACGTTGACACATGATGTCGGTTGTGAGGAAAGGCAGCAACGGCTGCCAAGTTGGTAGACACGGTAGGGCGAAGGTAAGAATTTTGGCTGGTACTCGTACTGGATCGGTGCCTTGAAATGAACTGGGGGTCGTCAGGGATACCTATCGTCAAAGTTATTTCCTCATCGGTGGTGAGCGCTGAGGAAGGGTTCGGAACGTGAGGAATTGGTTGACTGGGAGGCGGGACCGCAGGAGGGAAGTTTACCGCCATGGAACGGCGACGTTGAGACACAGCTGATGAAGAGAAAGTGGAACTGGGAGGAGACGAGAACGAGGCAGCAACAGTTGGCGAGCTGGCTGTGTGATCTGGCCACTGGCGAGATCGCTGGAGGACTGAGGGTTGATGGCCAGGAACCTCGACTACCATAGTGTCGGATTTACCTGATGCAAGGACTGTTTATGAAATGGGCGAGGGATGGTGGTGTGCGCAGGTCAACCGGGTTTGAACAGTTGTTGAATCAGTGCCGAGTTCAGCGGTCGGGAGGGTGGGTGGGGCAAGGGACGGTGGTAAAGGTGCTACACGGCGAGCACAACGCTGGCGAGCATACAGCGAGAGTGCTGGACAACGGGGAGCACAGCGAGGACGCGAAGGACGCGAGCAAATGATGGCCACCAGGAGGATGTCGCACCCTGCCAGGGTCGTCGGAGGTTGAATATCAACCGTCACAGGTAATACAAGCCCATCGCGTACTATTCACTCTACTACGACCTCGCAGAAGGGAAAAAAATGCGATTATGCTCGGGAACAACTCGGCACGCAACAAGAAAAGCAGTAAACTCGTAAGGAATGTCAATGGATTATCCGGTAATAGTGTCGCACAGTAAACAGCCAGAAACGAGTGGACAGACAAAGGAGTAACGAACGGACAGACGTTGGGTATACGTGTCGACCGCAAATGTCGATCAAATTCGGGCACCCGTGTGCCATCAGTCCCGGAACTCGGCCTGCGATCCTTGTGCAGCCAGTCGGCTCTCCAAATTTCTGTCCAATGCATCTTCTGAGCCCTGGTACATCGAGCGCAACGTGTAACATACCTGAGAGACTCCTCCTTCGCCAACAGCTCCTGGCGCTTTTCATTGATCTCACGCTGTACCTTGAGTTCAATCTCACGAAGCTACGAAGCAATCAACACTTCGACCACGTGTTTCTGGCAATCAACACACCTTCTCTTCCTCCCGACGAAGCTGTTCTTCTTTGAGACGCACGCTCTGGGTCGCAAGTTCTTCTGGAAGGATAGAGGAATCACTGACATAACAGATCGCTTAGCAACACGAGATCAAAAAAATTGCTGCGATCATACTGAGTGTCTGCGTGCACGGTCCTGGACAGTTTCTCGGTACGGTAAGTCTCGTACAAGACGTCATGGGTCAAGGATTTCAAATCCCCGAGGTGCGAACTAGTCTCCAGTTAGTGATGCGTGAGAGGAAGCACATGTAGAATTACTTCAACAGGGCACTTCGAAGCCTGCTGAAATCCGAGTGCTTTGGATTGTCAACTTCGGCGATACCCCATGGGTATATCCTAGCCCGGACAGGTTGTCCATCAATGTCAATTTCCTCTTCAGATCCGATAATAGCAAAGGGAAGTAGCGCCTGTCTGTAGTCAGCAATATGTCCAAGGACCCGGATGTGTTCAAGTTGTTTACCCGAAGTTCGCTATTGTCCTGAATAGTCTCTTCGTCGTCTTCCTCGACGTCATAAGGGAAATTGTACACAGGGATGTCGTAGTGTTCAATGTCCTCCATGATCTAAGTGCAGGATGAGTGGTGTGTCCGAGTGCTCGCGTGGACCACTAACGCGTTTTTTGAACCCCCGAAGTTCGCTAGGAGTCAGTGCATCGGCTTTGCCAATGACAGGGATAACATTGACGCGAGGGGACAATCGGCGCATCAGCTCAATGTCCATTTCCCTCAGACTGTCACCGGATATGAGTTTGACGAAGCTGGTTCACAATTGTTGATACGTACGCATGTCCCGTGGGAGGGATGAAATATAGCAGCGCATGGACCCTGTTGTCACGGAAGCGAGGGTTACGCTTGATACGAGACTCTTCGGCCAAGATGTCATCGTATTGACGTTCAAGGTATCCGACGATCTCTTGGAAGCTGGGAGGTCTTGTTAGGAAGAAGGTGCCAGGGGAACAAGCGGATACTAACGCGAACTCGTTGTCAATGTTGTCGCCAAAGCCGGGCGTGTCGACGATGGTAAGGGCGATACGAACGCCATCCTCCTCGAGTTCTGAGGGGAAGGGAGTTGAACGGCGGAGAACGGTAAGAACAGAAGGGAGACATACCAACGTTGACCGGTTTGATTCTGATACCCTCTTCGATGTGGGCAGTGTCAGGATTGTCAGCGACCTTGTGAGGAAGGACCTCAGACTCGCAAAGAGTGTTGACAAAAGTTGTGCGGCCGGTTCCAGAGGCACCTGCGTGGGGGTGTGAGGGGCGAGAAGGGGGAAGCTGGGGGAGAGGATACGGACCGACGACCATGAGGGTGAACTGGACGCCCTTCTTAACCTTGTTTCCTCTGCGTCTGCCTGCGAACGACATTTTTGTGGTGAAGAAGCGAGCAGAGACGAGGAGAAACTTGTCCAACTCGTTTTTAAAGCTCCGACCGACCTGCGCCACCGTCGCGCATACAAGCACCTCGCTCCTCGACATGTTCCTTCGACGCGTCCACTTTGTCCACCCCCTCCATTCACCCTCTCCCCGCACTCCTCCACGTCCAACAGTAACCACAAAACTCTTCTCAGAGCTCCCCAAACGTCCCGCAGTTCAGCCCGATCATGCCACTCCAGGCGCGAAAGCCCCTAGAAGACGGCACCAAGCCCTTTTAATACCTTCCATCGCGCAGGGTATCGTGATTCGCCATGGCGTCGTTTCGTCCGCGCATGCTAAGCCTGCCGTCAGTTATTCAAGACCCACCACGGCCCAGGCGTGGTCGTAAGCCTAAAACCGTCTCGCCCACAGCACTAGAAAGCACCATATCACAAACAGATATCTCCCCGAAACAACCTCGCAACTCGCTTGCCACAGAGATCTTGTCAAATCTATCTAGGTTTCCTCATTGCATTCTTCTCACCCGGGTCGGTCAATTCTACGAGGTATGAACCATGAAAACGCGTCTCCCTCACGTTAACACTCGTCTGGCAGTCATACTTTCATCAAGCCAGTGAAGTGGCACGTCTCCTCAACATCAAGCTGACCTCCCGCGTCTGGGACAAGCAGGACGTCCCTATGTGTGGTTTTCCCATCATGCATCTTGACAAGCACCTCAAAGTCTTGGTCCAGCAGCACAAGCGCTTCGTCGCTATGTGTGAGGAGTTTCCCCGCTATACAGACGGTCAGAAACCCGAGTTCGACCGTCGTGTGGTCCGCATCATCACCCCCGGAACACTTATCGACGAGCCCTTTTTAAACCCCTTCGAAAATAATTTTCTTCTTGCCATTAGTGCAAATCTACCTCCTTGCGAACACAGCATTCAGGATGTCGGTTTAGCATGGATCGATGTCTCGACAGGGGAATTTTTCACCAAGACCATTCCTCCGGAAGGGTTCAAAGATGACCTCGCACGGATTAGTCCACGAGAGATCGTTCTTGCACAGCGGCTGAGAGACCAGCCACTTGATCCAATTCGGCGGCTTCTTGAAGACGAGGGGAAATTCCTGAGCTATGTCGAACCTTCCGAAAGCAATCCCCATCAACAAAGTCACACTTATACATTAGAAGAATCTGCAGCCATCAATATACTCACAACCTATATGCAAGTTAATCTCATGGAATACATGCCCTCGCTCCCTGCTCCCAGCAGAGAGGGCCTTGACGAATGCATGCAGATCGATTATCATACCATCAAAGCTCTTGAAGTACACGAGAGTGAAAGGGAGGGCGGACGGGCTGGGAGCCTCTTAAGCGTCATCAAACGGACCATAACTGACAGCGGAACGCGTTCGTTGACTCGTAGATTATGTTTGTTTGTTTTTTGCCCTATTCCTCCGGTTTGCAACGTTTACTCTTGTCAGGCTCGCCGAGTACGTCACGAAGGGAGATTGAAGCGCGGCAGTCGCTAGTCGCATTTTTCTATCACAGGCCGCATCTGCGAGACGACATCGCACGTTCGTTGCAAGATTCCGAAGATGCATGTCGTATTGTCCAGCGTTTCTTCTCCTGCAGAGGAGAGCCCAAAGATCTTCTTGCAATCAACCGTACGATTCAGGTTTGGGCGGCCATTAAGAATAGAATCCAACTTGAAGAGGCAATGGAGAACCGGGAGCGAGACAATGTTCATAGCGAGGACTGGGCCAGCATCGACGCTCTTATGTCAAAGACCTCTAGCCTTCATGACTTATCTACACGCATCACTCTGGCGCTGGAGGATGTCGAGTCCCGTGCCCCTTCGTTCGGTGAGTTTGTTGAAGGGGCCTCTCTAGAAAATGAGCAGAAATCTTGCGGTGTTGCATATGGAATACACAAGAGGATAATTCGACCAGAGTGAGTGAGACTCACTACCTGGTAGTCGCGGGCATGGCAATGTACTACCCTGCAGATTCTCAGTGGAACTGGCTAGGCTGCATGACACTTTGTGTGTCCTCCTCGAGCGTAGAAGAGATCTAGAATGTGATCTTCAGAACCAGTACAGTGAGAATCACTGTCTTGTTATCTGGCTATGCTAAGTTTCTGTCCAGGTGCTCCATCTCTGACGTTGCGTACGAATCCTGTGCAGGGTATGCATGTTCATATTGCGAGGATAAAGAGAGACGAAACCAAAATCAAGAATGATCGTTCCTTTGTCACTATATCGGGGAGTGCATCAACCCGCAGCTATTTCTATCAGGTATATCGCTGTGTAACTTGTTCTGTTCACACCTCACAGGCGTTTTGCAGCCCTGGTCAAAACTTGGAGCCCAAATTGCAGAGACAATAACCACGATAGCAAACGCGGAGAAGGATATCTTCAACTCCCTGCGCGATGAGGTTCGTCTCTGAATGCATTCCTGCCGGATGTGTGCTCAAATTTTTCACAGGTGAAAGCGCTCTCCTCGCAAATCCGGCACAATGCCGGAATAATAGACGAACTCGACATTGCACTCGGCTTTGCTAAACTGGCGGTTGAACTGAACTTTGTCCGCCCAGTGATGAAGGATGAGTAAGCGCCTGTGTCTTCGCTCTATTCGTACTAGCCACTGACATGTTCGCAGTGCTACACTCGAGGTGGTGGATGGCCGTCATCCCACAGTCGAACTAGGGTTGCTCACGTCGGGTCGAACCTTCACTCCAAACTCGGTTACACTTAAGTCTCACTCTCGTTTGCACATCATCACGGGGCCTAACATGGCAGGCAAGTCAACCTTTTTACGACAAACCGCCCTGATTGCAATCCTTGCACAAACGGGGTCATTTGTACCTGCCGAACACGCGGTTATTGGGGTTGTCGACAAGCTGTTCTCAAGAGTTGGGGCAAAGGATGATGTCTTCAGGGACCGAAGTACGTTTATGGTCGAGATGGTCGAGACTGCTGAGATTTTGCGCCGAGCCACGGTAAAGAGTTTGGTCAGTTCCATGTATTCACCAAACATCGCCGAAATTAAGTGGCCTACTAGGTAATCATGGATGAAGTCGGACGAGGCACCACAGTCAAAGATGGTCTCGCAATTGCGTTCGCGACAGTGCATCATCTTGTGGTGCATAATCGGTGCCGAGCATTGTTCGCAACTCATTTCCATGAGTTGGCAGATTTACTGGCGTACGATGAGGTGAATCATCATGGTAATGGTGTATTCAGCGACGTCAGGTTTTTCTGCACCGACATTCATGAGACTGAAGTAGGTTAAAATCCATTTGCAGAGAGCATAATGGACTCAGTGACCTGATGATTTAGGACAATTTCTTCGCCTACTCTCACCGCCTTACGCCGGGTGTGAACCGAAATAGTCACGGACTCAAGGTTGCACAACTAGCCGGTATGCCTGATTCCGTTCTTCTGCTTGCAAAGAACGTCTTGGCCGCATTGCAGGAACAACAATTCATGGATCCAAAGGAACTATCTGACATTGGAAATGGATTAACAGTAGATGCGACCAAATAGATCTATCCATTTTTTTCAACAATCCATTTCTGAGCGGATGAAGTTTAAGGCTGAACCTGCCCTCAGCCATTTGACCTGGTCCAACGACATCGTGTGTCTAGTGCGAATTTCAAAGTTTTCCCCACTCGAGTTTGTAAGGCGTAGCCTGATAACTGCGTCTTTATTACCACTTATCAAATCCTCAAGGCCGAATGTTTCTAGCACATCGCCAGAGCCAATTCGAGAGTAGTCCGCCTTGTCAACAAACCAGAGAGGGAGAATACCTTGTTTCTGTGAGCAACCGTCAGTGGCATTCTCGATGTTATCTTTTCCGTCTACTACCTTCAGGTTGGTCTCGTGAATACGAGCAAAGGAACGTGCGACAACCATGGCACAACCTGCGGTTGCGTTTAATGCCACTTCAATCTGTGTGGAAGACAAAACTTGTACCGTAAAATCGAGGTTGTAGTGCAGCGTGTTCACGAGCACTTCCTTCGCCGTAGTTTTCGTCCACAATCAGTGCCCATGGCTGATTTCGTGCCTTCAATCTCTTGGCGATAGCAGGAATGGTGTCGTTCTTGGACTGAGACGCATCGTGATCATGGTCAAATGCTACGTTCATATCTCCGCCCTCGTCATTGACAGCTGTGATAACTAGAAGGGGCAGTTAAGTCAGGTCGAGATGCGTTGATCTCGTAACATACGCAAGTTTTCCGATATATTGGTGAGGTGACCCTTGTACTTCAGCCATGGACCCTGCCAACGATGATCAATTGAGCTGAATAGAATAGTCGACAAAGCTCGACCTACGGCGGCTGAAATATGATCAGTGGTACATTTACCTCTCACTCTCATTAGAACCTTCAGTGGTGGGAGCTCGAGCCCTCTTGGATTGTGGGGTCCAAAATGGCTGGGAAACGGTTCCAGTATCTCAAGACGCTGAGAATCCTTGTTAATGATGACCTGAGTTTTCGGCTGAGGTTCTGGGGTGGGGCTGGGGTAGTAATCCGTATTTCCCGCAGCGAAGCCTTCGGTAGGGAGGTCTTGACCAGAGGGCGGCGAGAACTTGAAGGTTTTTCCATTCGGCAGGGTAATAGCATCAGTCATAGGGTTGAAAGTCAGCTTTCCCGAGAAGGCCATGGCTGTAACAATAGTAGGAGAGGCCAGAAAGTTCATAGTATAACGATTTCCGTCATTGCGCGACTTGAAGTTACTGTGCAACTTCGTTCAGAATGATAATCAGCGATAAGAAGTTGGCACACCGGTTGAAAGATGTCAGAATAGCTGGAACACAGACAAGCGACTTGAGCTTTGATGTACAACTTATAACCCAAGTACGACATACCATTCTCTTCGCCTTTCGAGTCTTCGCGCTTCCACTGCAGCAACATATTAGTTACACTTTGAAGTAAAGAGTGAAACAGACCTGGCCAATACAGGGACCACATGCGTTTGCGAGAACGACAACGCCTACATCTTGTAAAGTGCTTGTGATTCTGTCACGTTCCATAGTCGCACGAATCTGCTCAGAACCGGGTGTGCACAGAAAGGGAACTTTGGAGGTTAATCCAACACTTCGTGCCTGTTTTGCAATCTCGGCAACCCTGGTCTTTAGGATGTCAATGGAAACACATCTCCTAAGCTTAATGAGGAAGGTTTACCAAGTCCTCATAGGAGCTGTTAGTGCAAGAGCCGATTAGGCTGGCAGAAAGCTCGTCTTTCCAGCCGTTCTCCTGGATGAAGGTTCCGAACTTAGACAAAGGTGTAGCTAGGTCAGGAGTGAACGGGCCATTAATCATGGGCTCCAAATCCGATAAGTTCTGAACGGAGAACGTTCAAATAAGAAATGATATTGCCATGATGAAACGCACGATCTCGATCACTTCATCGTATTCAGCACCCTCATCGGCGCTCAGAAAACCATTTTTGGCAGCTTCATCAGCAGCGCGGGCTGCTTGACCACGTCCAGTTGCATGAAGGTATGCGCGCATATTCTCTGTGTAAGGGAAGGTCGAAGTCGTTGCACCCACCTCGGCCCCCATATTCGCAACAGTGGCCAGCCCTGTGAAGCTCCAAATCCTAGTATGAGTGATTGCAGAATGTTCGACGTACCTG
>JBBPUK010000124.1:0-56207 GCA_038094635.1 Tylopilus cervinicoccineus
CAGATCTTATCCAAATCCTTTGAACTATAGACCAATCTTGTAGCCTAGAATGGGATCTTTATTTCATATGCCAACAGTCTAGGGTTAGGGTTAGTTGTTGTCTGGGAATATTGCCATTAGTGCAAAATATGCAAACATTGGGACAATTGTTTGAGCCACTGTAAATGGAATGAAGTGCTACACATAGGTGCACATTCAACATCCCCTAGCCAGTTCAGATACTTCTTTCCATTGGAAGATGAGACCACATCCAAGTGAGTTCTGGACCAGGTCCTTGAGACCACTGTCTAGTCTCTATAAAAAACCTCCTCTCTATGGCACTGGATATGTGCAAGCAGTTCTGTGATGCTTCCACCACTAAGTATATCCTAGCTATAGCTGCTAATTGTTATGTATTGAGAGGTTCTCTTCATATGCCCTCATTCTTTTTCTTCCTTTCCAATATATGCATTTCATGATTCACCTTTTGTCTTGTATTCATTACAACATGCATTAAGAAACACCTCCATTGTCTGCTCATATGTTGATGATCTACTTCTGTATTCTAGTACCAGCAGACTTCCCTCTCTTGATATAACTTCAAACCACTGGTAACACCTTCCCCTTTTTCAGTATTTACCTTTCTTAGATACATGATCCATGCTCTGCCAGTTTATTCTATAAGTAGGATCCTCACATGTACTAGTACTTCAGCCTGTTCTACACAATCTATGTGCTAGAACTCCTTAGAATGGTCAATTGCCTTATCCACTTTCTGAGTATTCTCTACCTTTGACTCTCAACTATCTCATTAGAAGTTCTTCCCTTTTAGTAAAAGGGATTATTTTAGCAATCACAGTTCACTGTTGCTGATCACCTACAGGAAGGACTATATTGTCTATGCTACCACTAAGTCATCTGCATGCAGGAGTGCCAAGGCTAGCATCTATACAACTAGAAAGAGTTGTCATCTGGAAGCCATGCTGACTATGCTACTGTCTGTGAGTCTAGGTCTGCTCAAAGGAGCCACCTATTGTCAGAAATAGTAGCTGTTCTGTCTAGTTATTTTAGTTCATTTGTGTTAGATGCTGTCACACCATAACACTAATATTGTATAGGTCAACAAACTCACCAGTCACAACCCTGCCACTGTGTGATGCAAGTTTGGTGATTGAGTCAACTGAAATGATGAAGGACTCATTGTTGAACATTATAGTCTGCCTCTATGCTTGCTAGAGGTGAAAGTAGCAGACACTGACTGTACTCTTACCACAGTCTTGAATACAGGGTCCAAGATTGTTGCCATACCCAAGTGGGTTTGGAAATCACTCAACCTACCTGTGAGGTTCAACCACCAAATGACCATGTTCAATACCAACATTAGCCTTGAGTCTACCATTGGGGTAGTCAAGAACCTTTGATTGAACCTCAGTGCTGGCAAAATCTGCTTGCAGGTTCAAGTGGTCCCTTAGGCTAACTTCAATCTGCTCCTTGGTCAACCTTTCCATTGTCTTATGAGCACATCTACCAATGACTTTCCCAATGGGAGCCAAACCATCACACTCCAAGACTCTAATACAGGCAAAGAATATAAGCTGGCTACTTGCCCCTATCTCATGGAATGTCTGTACTGCAAGCATGGTCTCTTCTATTCTACCCATTTCAAATGGGGTTTTTAGGAATCAATGATCCACCAAGAGATAGGGGAGAGTCCCACAATCTGCAAGTAGCTTTTAGCATCATCACACACTTTGAGCACCCTCCTATGACTGCTCCTTCTCTGTCTAGTCCTGACATTCTATCTTTGACTCCATGCTAGTCTTCCATATGCTCTACTATCATTATACCCTCCTCCTCTAGCTCCACTCTGATCTTCCATATACCCTTTCCTTTCCTCCAACCAATCCTCTCTTACCAGTTCTCAAGTCCTTGCCTTCAATTTGGTCTTACCCTTCAATACCATCTGGCATTGTTTTGCTTACAAGCCAGTTGCCAAGAAGGTTTGTCCAATAGTAGCACCTCTCGACAAAGAGTATCAGATACTATGATGACTATCAGACAATCCTCTTGCTGGTCTTGTTCCATTGTCTACCAACCCTCTAGACTTTATTCCCAGTGCTTACTTTACATGGGAGCAAGCCAACACTTTAGATCTAGATCTAGTGAAATGGCTTTGGCCTGAAGAACTTAAATTAGTCTAGTGGATAGTCCTTAACCATAAGAAGGCCTTCGCTTGGATTCCATCTGAGTGAGGTTGGCTTAGTAAGCAGTACTTCCCCCCAGTCAAGATACCAACCATACCCCATACTCTGTGGATTCTTTGTAACATTCCTATCTCTTCAAAAGCTTGGGATCAGGCAATACAGATTATTAAAGACCACATAGCTTCAGGAGTGTACAAGCTATCTACCACAGCTTACCAGTCTTGCTAGTTCTATATGCTTAAGCAGGATGGCTAGATGCTTCATCTGGTCCATGACCTACAGCCACTCAATGCTGTCACCATTAGGGACTCCTTGGTCCCACCATTTATGGAGCACCTAGCCAAGTCCTTTGACAGGTATGCAGTCTATAGGATGATGAACTTGTTTGTGGGTTATAACCAGAGATCTCTTCATATGAACTCTTAGGACATGACCATCTTTAATAGTTCCCTTGGTTCTCATTATCTTACCACTCTTTCTATGGGCCATACTAATATAGTCCAGATTTACCAAGCCAATATGGCTTTCATTTTACAGGATGAAATTCCCCATCACACCATGCCATTTATAAATGACCTGCCAGTGAAGTACAAGTGAACTCAGTATAAAAGACTGGATGGGTCCTATGAGACGATCCCTGAAAACCAGGGGATCAGAAAGTTCATTTGGAATCATCTTGTTGTTGTTCATCGCATTTTATAGCACTTGCAGAACATTAATGTGACCATATCTGCCAAAAAGTTCATCTTCACTGTGCCTGATGCTATGATTGTCAGTCACAAATGCATAGCTGAGGGATGAGTTCCAACAAGGCTAAGGTTCAGAAGATACAGGACTGGCCTGAGTATGGGAATCTCACTCAAGTCTGCAGGTTCTTAGGGACCTGTGGTGTTGTTCATATTTTCATCTGTAATTGCACTTCAATAGCCCACCCACTGATTCAGTTGACTAGAAAGGGTGTCCCTTTTCATTGGAGTGATGACCAGCATGAAGCCATGGCTCATCTTAAGGATGAGATCATGAATTCCCCCATACTCTGGCATCTGGACTATGAGTCTAGCTGGGAGGTGGTCCTTGCAGTTGACACCTTGGTCATTGCTGTCAGTTTTATCTTGTCACAAGAGGGGAATGATGAAAAGCACTACTCTAACCATTTTAGATCCATATCTCTTACTCCAGTTGAGAGTCAATACTCTCAGGCCAAGCTAGAGTTGTATGACCTGTTTTGAGTGCTCCAATTAGTTCGAGTTTTTATCTTTGGAGTCACTAACCTTGTCATAGAAATAGATACCAAGTATGTCAATGGAATAATCAATAACCCTGACCTATAGCCCAATGTGACCATCAACCAGTGAATTGCAGGCATCCTTCTCTTTCACTTTGATTTCCATCATATTCCAGCTGAAAGGCATGCAGATCCCAATGGTCTGTCCCACTGTCCTTCATTCAACAAAGATTCTCTGGAGCATGGAGACATTGAGGACTGGTTGGCTAACACATACTCATTTGCTGTTGTCCTTCTAAACAACCAGTCACTGCCTCTATCCATGCTCTATGCTGATGACTACATTCCTACCCTGTCTATATACTACAATCTCTGCTCCTCAGTGGACCATCCTTTATTCTCCATGACCTCTGGTCTCCAGCTCTCCATGGACTGCACTTAGCCTCTATGGTACTCCAGTATCTCTTCCTCCATGGACTATCATCTTCTCTCCTTGTCACCAAACCCACCTTGTTCCCTGCTCATCTGCATGTCAGTCTTCTCTGCCTCTTCATCTGGGATCTCTGTTCTAGACCCTCCTTCTATTCCTCAATCTCCAAAGGCCTTGGGTAAGGAGGTGTGCATTAACCTTATTCACTCCTTTCTACAGACCCATGTCCATCCTGACCATCTCTCTGATGCCGAGTTTCATGCTTTTGTGGCCTCAGCCACTCAATTCTTTATACTCCATGACTACCTCTAGTGTAGAGAGCCTCATAGATGCCCTCAGCTTGTTATACTCAAAGACTGGAGATTCAGACTGATTAAGGAGGCTCATGATGATCTTGGGCATAAGGGTGTCTTCATAGTCCAGACCTATCTGCTCCTCCACTTCTGGTGGCCCATGTTGGTTGAAGATGTTAAATAGTTTATATGAACCTGCCACAAGTATCAGGTCTGGCAAACTGCCCATTTTCATATGCCCCCAATCATCCCTGTGGTCAGCAGTCTCTCCCATAAAGTTCATATTGACACCATGCTGATACCCTGCTCTAGCAGGTATCACTATATTGTATAGGCACACTGCACTCTTATCACCTACCCTGAATGGTGTATGCTCAGATCTGAGAAAGGATCAGTTCTGGCTGCCTTCATTTTTGAAAACCTCCTTTGTTGCTAGAGCCCTATCTCTGAGATTGTTACTAACAATGGCCCTGCTTTCCTCCAATCCTTAGAGATCCTTGCTGACCAGTATGACATCCACCACATCCATATATCCCCATACAACTCCTAGGTGAATGGTGTGGTTGAATGGTGTCATCTTAATATCCAGAAGTCTATTATTAAAAGTTCCTCTGAGGGAGAGTTGCACTGGCATGTGACTGCTCACTTGGTCTTTTGGGCCAAGCATGTCACCATTACCCACTCAACCAGTCTTTCTCCTTATTTCATGGCTCATGGCATTGAGCCCCTCTTTCCATCTGACCTCACTGAAGCTACTTTTCTTGTCCCCCTTATAGAAACTAAGCAGCTAACCTAGTCCAATCTGATTGCTTGGCAAGCTTGACAGCTCCAAAAGCATTAAAAGGACCTGGAGATGATTCAGGAATGGGTAGCCAAAGCCTGTTTCGAGTCAATCAAGCATTTTAAAGCTGCATTTAAAAATAGAATCAAGGACTTCAATATTCACCCTGAAAGTCTGGTCCTTATGTGCAATACATGCATCAAGAAGGAACTAAACCAGAAGATAAAGCCTAGGTATATTGGACCTATGGTAGTCCTTCGCTGGACTACTGGAGGATCATACCTATTAGCAGAGTTGGATGGCTCACTTTCCAGACTGCCCTATGCAGCATTCCATATAATCCCTTACTATCCTCATCTTAGCTCCTCTATTCCTATTGCTGACCTTGCTAGTCTTGATAATGAAAGCCTAGACAGGCTGGCAAAGAAAGATACTCCAAAGACTGATGACATCAAGTTAGACTTCAACAACCAGGTCTTTTGACCTCAGTCTTACTCTCTGTATCCCCTGTTTCTCTTATGCTCTGTTTTACTCTGGGCTTTGACCAATGCTCTCTGATATATATTAAAAAGCTAAAAATCTAAACAACAAACTCTCTCTCTCCTCTCTCTATATACTGTCTTTTGCTCCATTGCATACAACACCAAAAATAAAAGATAAAAACCACAAAAAATACAAAATATAAAAACAAAGTCCATTCCTCCTTTTCTGTGTCTTCCTGTGACTCTAAATATGTATTCTACCCTTCATTTGCATAACTGAGACACTGATACAACTCCTAGTCTTCGGCCAGAGGAAGACACATATAGGAGCCGTGATAGCGTGTGGCCGAGGACGTCTTAAGCCATAGAGGCCATCCTACACCCACTAACCCAAGGGAACACCCCGAGCTAGGGCTCGCTCTACTTGAGGGGGAAACCCCAAGAGAACAGACTGAGGTTGCCCTCAGCTGTCCTGGCCTTATATACCTTAGCATATATACATCATGTGACCTAGGCTACTACAGTAGTAACTGGGAACCCTAGACCCTTGTCGCCACATGATATCCCCCTTTTCATAACCGGACTTTACCCATGCTGCGCACCAACCACACTGATGCACCTTACACCGTGGTGTAACCATGTGGATTGGGTGTGGCATCAAGCCCTAAAACCTTCATATCCGCACTGTCTGCGCTCCAGATCTCTTCCTTTAGACGGACTTACATATCGCTGCTGAGATCCACGTTGAGCAATTCATGACCCTATCCGTTACGCCCTTGCGGCCATAACAGACACCATGTCCTTTTGTTACTGTGGACTAAACCGATACCCAATAAAACTGGTAGGTATAGATGAAGATAGATGATCGATGAAGACAAGTTGAGCAGTACCTTGTGCTAAAAGCACTATACCCAATCCGACCAGTAGACATAGACAAAGAAAGATGACTAATGAAGAAAAGTTGAGCAGTATCTCATGTATTACCAAGATCTGACCCTCCTAGGCTTCTGGACTTATTCATTTTCTTTCTCTCATCTTCACTTTCACTTTAGACTTTTCAGACCTCCTTACTTTTGTTTCTCAGACTTTGAGCAGAGACTATCCATACCATTATACTAATAAAAGGGCTATCTACTGGACTGGCAGGCTAACAATTCTATGGATCAGGGATAGTGCTTAGCTCACTGATAAGGGCATCCAAGGTAGATAGCACCTCGTTCTTCTCAATCTTGAGTACCTTTGTATCAGCCCAAATCTGGAACAGCCAGGCTTGCAGGGCATTGGCCCACCATAGCAGATCTTCAATGCATCCAACC
Source organism: Tylopilus cervinicoccineus (assembly GCA_038094635.1). Lineage (NCBI taxonomy): Eukaryota > Fungi > Basidiomycota > Agaricomycetes > Boletales > Boletaceae > Tylopilus > Tylopilus cervinicoccineus. Next base: position 6,711 of record JBBPUK010000124.1, read on the forward strand.
TGCCCTCTGACCTTGGAAGGGGCAGTGTGCTTTGCCTTTGGCTTGTCCTTGCCCTTGGTCTTGCCCTTGACCAGAGTGGATACCTCATCTTCTTCTGCCTCTTCCTCCATGTTCTTAATCAATATGGGTGTGGTGGCCCACTTGCTGGGTCTGGACTTTGCCTAACTCCAGACTATCTTCTTCATGGTAGGGGTGGCTACAAGGGGATTAGCCCTTTCTATATGTAAGCTAGCCCTTACTTACCTTTCACTCACCTGGCCAGTTGCTTTCTGGATATGGACCATTCTGCTGACAGTGAGCACTTCACCTGGTGCTTGTAGCATGCTTTGCATGTAGCACCAGGTCCCTTGCTGCAGAGTTACCTTGCCCAGACACACTGGTTGCAAGCAGTCCCCAATATGGTGGCCTCTTCTTGTTTCCCCTGAGAGTTGTTCGTGCCTTCTTCTCTGCAGCTGCACTTGTCTTCTTGATCCCTTCTTTGCATCCCCACTATTGTTCTATTAGTCTAATTCATGTGTGATCTAGTGACTATGTATCTTTAGCCCAGACAACACAACAGACATTGCATCTGATGTCATCTTGGACCCCTGCCCCACCTCTGCTCCCTCACTGCTTGTTGCCCTCTGCTCCTCCTTGGCCTCAACTTGTATGCTCCTCTTGTCCTTGGTTGGTGTGGCCTCTTCTTTTTCTGCTGGCACCACAGACAGGTTGACATGGTGGGTCCATTCATGGGCCTTTTGTTCCATGACCTACAGATGCTCAGTGACCTTGTTGGGGAGGCTGACATCAAGCATGATGTTGGCTGTAGTGATGGTCACAGCATCCCATTTATCCTGTGCTGCACATTAGTCCACCCTAACCCCAGTCCCAGTGATCACTTACCAGCACAGCCTGAAACTGCACAACCCATTTATCTTGCTCCTCACATAGGTTGCTGGCATTACCTGGCCATACTTGCGATTCAGTGTCCAGTTTGGTCATAGCTGCTGCTCATTGGTCTTTGAATTGGCAGTGGTGTGTGGCTTTGGCATCAGTGAGTTGGCAGCTATGGACAATGTGGCTTTCTATTGTTATAGTGGTGGTGGTTGTAGAGAGAGAGGGATAAAGAGAGTTTTAGCAAAACAAATTAGTGAGTCATAACTCACTCAATTTAAACTCTGCACCTTGTCATGCACACAGCCACTTGGTCTGACTGGGAGCAGTCAGTAGTGAAGTCCCTGTAGATATAGAGACTGATGTATCTCTACAGTTATATTCTTACAGAAGGGTTGGTGGTTGCCTCATTGAGAAGCTTTCAACCATCAGCTTCCTTAGTGTTAGTATATCAAATGGCTGCCTTAATGGTATCCTCTGCATTGAGACCAGCTTGAGTGTCAAGTATTTCCACTTCCTTGAGGAAGTCTGGTACCCTATCAATCACAAAGTTTGGGGCTTTGAATGAGCCCCAAAGTGGCATGAGAAAAGCTGGGTTTGCCATTGGGACTGGTGTAGGAGGTGGAACTGGTGCAGGCAGTATAAGAGTGAATAAAGGTGGTGTAGGCAGAGCCAAACATAATCCGAGTGGGACAACAAGTGAGGCAGATGGGCTAGATATTGCTGCAGTAAAGCTAGATGGCAGGTCAAGTAGGCAAAAGGATGTTTTGGATGGTTGGAGAAGACCATTCAGGGATAGGGATTAGGAGGAGCTAGAGAAGGAGTGTAAGGATCAAGGAGATGATTCTCTACTAAGAGGTGTGGGATTAAAAGGAAGAGAAGGTCCTCTCCTTTGCCTTAGGGGTGTAGATTCTATAAAAGTACTAGGGATAAGGACCTCAAGGTCCCTGTCACCAGCTAAGTTGTCTTCAGGGGTTATAAGTCGTAAAACCTAGCTCTTAGCAACAAGTGACAGGTCAGTCTGATCCATTTGTTTTGAGTAGTCAGGAGGGGTGTTTGATGAAGTGGTAAGTTCACTGTCAATGTCAGTCACACCTACGACACTTAGATGCAGGTGTCATTGGTTGTTAGGGGAGACTAAATGAAACAAGTCCAACTCTTCACCAATTTGCAAATTGCAAAAATAGTCAAGTAAGTTTTTCAACTCCTGGCATTGAGCAGTAGGTTGAAGACTTCATTGTCTGAAACCCTTTTGTGAGTCTCTTGTAGTGGGCTCCAGTTGAAGAACTCTAAGTTCTGCTAAAAGCATCTAAGGGGTCTTCCTACAGGTCCTAGGGGTATGTGTATGTGGGGAGGGCAATAGGTTCACCCCAAAAGGGACTTGATGAGAAGGAGGATAGGATGGTGGAAGTCCTTAAGCCAAGGGCCAGCTAGGAGAACACTGGAAAGAGGTCTGGTGCATAAGACTGGAGGTCTGGTCTATTATTAATGGAGTTGGCAGGCAGTAAGATATATGTAGGATGGTAGAATATGAGTGGAATAATAATGGTAACAGTAACAGTAGTGGTGGACAGTTAGTGTGCAGTTGGACAGTAGTGAGCAAATAGGAGCTGACTTTCCTAATCTTGCTACACCAGATTTATAGTCCCAGATATATCTGAGACTCTATATATGAAATTGAAAAGTTGGTAACAATTTAATATGAGACTATAAGTCCACATGTAAGTCCAAAAATCAAATGGTAAGTAGTATTGATGGTTTAGTCTATGAGACTGAAGTCCAAGACCAACTGTGTAGTCTGATGTAATCCCAAATCTGGGTTAGTCTATATATAGGGTGATGAGAAGATATAAAAGACTATGAAAAGTCTAAGAACAGATGACAAAAACATAGAAATTAAAGGAATATAACTGTAGAGACACACCAGTCTCTATAGCAAGCCAAAGTAAGATCTTGCTCCAGATGTACAGAGATATTTGGATGATAGCCCTTATTAGCAAAGAAGGGTGACACACTTGTAGTAGCATTAGAAGTGTTGTTGTATGTGAACTCCACAAGAGGAAGGAGTTCAGACCAGTTGTCTTGCTGGTAGTTGTAGTAGATGGGCAGGTATTGCTCTAAAGTCTGGTTTATATGCTCCATTTGACCATCACCTTCCAGATAATAATCAGAGGTGAAGTGCAACCAGATGTCTAGGGCTTTTTCTAAAGAACAGAAGAAGTGCAATGTAGAGACTGGTGTGTCTCTATGGGTATATTCCTTTATTTTCCATGTCTTTGTCATCTGTTCTTAGCCCTTTCACAGTCCTTTATATCTTTCCATCACCCTATATATAGACTGACCTGGACTTGGGCTTACATCAGACTACACAGTCAGTCTTGGACTTTGGTCTCATAGACTGGACTGTCAACACTTCTTATTATTTAGTTTTTGAACTTACATATGGACTTGGAGTCTCATGTAAAATTGTTACCAACTTTCCAATTTCATATACAGAGTCTCGGATATGCCTGGAACTATAAATCTGGTATAGTGAGATTAGGAAAGTTAGCTCCTATTTGCTCACCACTGTCCAACCACATACTGACCATCTACCACTACCATTACTACTACCATCACCATTCTGCTTGTATTCTCCTGCCCCACATATACCTTATCACCTGCTGACTTCATTAATGACAGACCAGACCTCTGGTCTTACACACCAGACCTCTTCCCAGCATTCTCCTGGCTGGCCCTTGGCTTGAGAACTTCTACTATCCTACTCTCCTTCATATCAAGTCCCTTCTGGGGAAAATCTATTGCCCTCCCCACACACACATACCTCTAGAACCTGTAAGAAGACCTCTTGGGTGCTTTCAGTAGGACTTAGAGTTCTTCAGTGAGATGAACTCAGAACCTCAATCAGAGGTGATGTGGGAAGGAATACCATGTTTAGTGAAGATGTGCCTCAAGAACAACTTAGCTAGCTCTGGAGATGTCACAGTGTCCATCATTGGAACAAAGATACATTGCTTGGAGAGGTGGTCAATGATGACTAGGATGGCAGTGAATCCAAAGGAGGGTGGAAGCTGTTCAATGAAGTCCATCAAGATGGAGTTCCACAGATATTTGGGGATAGGAAGTTGTTTGAGTAGACCATATGACTTGTATCTAGGAACCTTCATATGGGCACAGGTGGCATAGAAGGAGACATACTCATTGATGAAGGTGTGTATACCTGGCCATATGTATTTGCAGTGAATAAGTTCCAAGGTCCAGTTCTGTCTGAAATGTCTGGAGAGCAGATGATCATGTTTATAGTGGAGGACACAAAGACAGAGATTGTCAGCATCAGGGACATAGATGTGACCATCTAGATAGAGGAAACCTTCAGTGTCTACTGACCATCTAGCATTGGAGGACTTTGATTTGGACATGTGCATGAAAGTCAAAGGGTTAGAGGGAAGAGCAGATAGGATGTCATTGTGGAGTTTCTTGATATCATATAGGATGCTAGCCCAGAGGACCAGAGCTGCAAGATATGTAGCTCAGAGGGACATAGTGAGCTGTTCCTAGATAAAAACAGGGTAGAAGTTCTGTGGATTGATACAAGTGTAGTCCTTATTCCTCTCTTTGGGATAGACATCCCAGTGTCTAGTGAGGGAATCAGGTTTTGCACCAAGACATTCAGGGTAGAAGCAGACGACCATATTAAATTTAGAGAGGAACTCTGACCACTGAGCTTGATGGTGGGGAAGGAGCTTGGTAGTGGTGAAATACTCCAGGTTCTTGTGGTCAGTGACAACATCAACTGGAGATATGGAGCCTTTAAGGTAATGCCTCCAGGACCTAAATGTTTTGTGGATGGCAAGCAATTCCTTATTGTAGGTGTCATAGTTGAGTTTTGGAGATGATAATGTCTGAGAGTAGTAAGTGACTGAGTGGATTTTATCATCCAGACAACAGATGGAAAAGATACCTGCAATGATGTAGTTGGAGGCATCAGTCTCTACTATCATTGGAGCATCCAGAACCCAATGGGTAAGGATGGGGGCAGAGGTGAAGGCATCCTTGAGTTTCTGAAAAGCAGTATGATAGGAGTTGGAGAAATGCCATGGAACACCCTTCCAGGTGAGGTGGGTCAAGAAAAGAACAATATCTGAATAGCTATGGATAAAATGCCAATAGAAATTCGCAAATTCTAGGAAGGACTGGATATCCTTTACTTTTCAAGGCTTAGACCAATCCTAAATGGCCTTGACCTTCTCTATGGACATGGTAAGTTCAGCCAGAGAAAGGCAGTAACCTAGGTATTCAGTGGAGTCCATATGGAACTCACATTTCTTAGGCTTGGCATAAAGTCCATGTTTACAGAGTCTCTAGAGGACTTCTCAGACATGCTCTCAATGGTTAGCCTTGTCCTTGGAGAAGATGAGGATGTCATCCAGATAGACTATAACACAAACATCAAGCAGATCAGTGAAGATAGAATTGATAAACTGCTGAAATATAGCTGGAGTATTGGTAAGACCAAATGGCATAATAAGCCACTCATAGGATCCATAGCATATGTGGAACATGGTCTTCCATTTATTACCCTCAGTGATGTGGATGAGGTGATAGGTATGTTGGAGATCAATCTTGGTGTAAATCTTTGCATGGCTTGGAACATCTAAGAGGTTGGAGATGTGTGGAAGTGGATAGCAATCTTTCTTTGTGATTCTATTGAGTCCTCAGTAGTCAACACAAAGGTGGAGCAGACCATCCTTCTTGCAGACAAACAGGACTGGAGTGACATATCCAAAGATAGATGGATGAACAAATCTGGTGGCAAGATGCTTATCTAGGAAAGTCTGGAGTGTCTCAAGCTCTATAGGGGAAAGGGAATAAAGGGTTCCTATAGAGGGCATAGCACCTTCCTTGAGGTCAATCTTAAGATTATGCTCATAATATGGAGCAAGCTGGGAGGCTTTGCTCTTGCTAAAGACATTAGTAAACTCATGATATTCTAAAGATATACTAGAGAGATTGGAGACCTCAGGAGCTGTGGAGAAAGCATGGAGATCACTTTCCTTAGGCCAGATTTGCATGCTGAATTCCATGAAGCCTTGTAGATGACATGCTAGCACAAATGCTGGAGCACTAATGAAGGCAATAGGAGGAGGCTTGTGATTGGAGAAATGTGGGGGATCTGGTAGAGGAGGGGCAGCCAGAGGAGTAACTGGAGGCTGCAGGGGTGAGCTTGGAGGTGGGGTTGGTCTGGCTTATTCAGATAAATGGAATGAGATATTGCTTGAAACCCAGTCAATCAATGGATTGTAGTGGGTGGGCCAGTTGTCTTCTAAAACAAGGGAACAAGAGCTGTCCAATGGAATGACATGGAATCTTTTCAGAGTGATATCACTGGTTTCAAAGTGGACAGAAAGGTCTAGAGCTTGGGTAATGGAGGAATTGAAAGTTCCATTGAAGAGTCAGAGGAGAAGTGGAGGTATGGAATAAGAATGAAGATTTTGCTCTATGAAGGAAGAATCTATAAAACAATTGGAGGATCCAGAATCTACAAGCATGGAAAATGGCAGAATATCATAGGATAACAAAGAGACCATGGGTAAAAGAGATCTGGGATCTCTAAGAGCAGATGTGTTGAGGCAAATATCCTTGGGTGCACAGATGGGTTCAATGCAACCTCCAGTCCATACAGAGTTATGGAGATCACAGACTATTTTTTCAACTCCTTAGAATCATCTGGTTTGATTTCTGGAGTTGCAATCTGGGCCATGTGAGCCTTCAAAGCTTTGAAGGAGGACTTAGGACATTCTTTGGCCATATGCCCTTCAGTACCACAGAACATATATAACTTGTTGTTGAAGTGGTATTTTTGCTCAGCAGAGGTGAGCTTTCCATCCTTTCCTAGCTTTGAGAAGATATTAGGCTTAGGGGTGGATGTAGTGGAAGTGGTGGACTTCCCATTAGGCTTGGGAGGGTCCTTAGTAGACTTATCATTAGAGTTAGGGGTCTGGGAAGTCTAGGTGGAACCAGTGGACTTGGAGGACTTGGATGGCTGATTACTGGAGTTTAATCCAGAGGCTTTGATTGCCCAAGTGACTTCTTCTTTGTGCTTCCAATATCTCTGGTCAATCTATTGGGCAAGGGTATGCATGGCTTGGATAGAGCCTAGCTTTCCCTGGCATGCCATCTTGTTCTTGATTTGATCTGGAAGTCTGTTGTAGAAGCTCCAGTGAAGAGCACCAGAATCCCATTCATAGACTTGATTTGTGAGGTGATTCCATTCCATGATATATCTATTAATCTGCTGGTTGTCACACATATGCAGTTGCTTGAATTGAGCTTTTGCTTCAGCGATGGGGTTATAAGGGCTAAAGTTGGCCTGGAGTTCATATAGGAAGGCTGGCCAATCATCCATCCAGAGTGGACATTGCCCTGGAGGCTCATCTCCAAGCAAGTCCAGCTTGAAGTAGTCCAATGCCATTTCTTTTAGATAGGACTGAGCAAAGGTGACCTTGGTACAATCCCTACTAAATGTCTTGGGATTTGCTTAGAAATTGATCTTGTATTGCATGATGAAGAAGCAGAGCTTCTTTGGATCAGATTCATTGAAGGTGTTCAGTTCCCTAACTTTAGCCTTAGTGTCAGAGCTGCTTCTCCAATCAGAGAAGTAGGCCAGTTTGCAGATAGCATCAATGAGATTATTAAGTGGTTCATACCCAAGTGGGACATTATTGGAATGGTCATTTTCTTCATTAGAGTTGTTGTCTTGTCTGTTATTAGATGAACCATGGTCTAGGTTATCACTGTTGTCACCACCACCACCACTGCTACCTCCTCCACCTCTAGCCCTATGTCTGCAGACTGGACTTTTGGAATGTTCATAGATTTCTTTGTTATCAGAAGGAAGGTTTTCAAATCACAATAGAAGTGGTGTGAGTGGAGAAATAGTCCCTTTTCAGGTGGTAGAGATAAAAGGAGCAGTGTGGGCAGTGAGACTGATGAACTTGTGTGAAATTGCTCTAGAATTGTCAAAGACAGTCTGAAGTGCAGTGGTCCTAGCATGAGTAATCATGCTGGTTTATAGAACTTGACAAGTGGGAGTTTAAATAAACTGTCAAGTCTAGGTTCTCCAGATCAAGTCCAAAGTTTCTGAATGAGGGCAGGGGTTGGAGATGATGCAAGGATGCATGGAGGGGCTGGAGGTGTGGTGGACATTCAGAGATACAGTAGGGGGGTGAGGCTTTAATGCAGGACTTATGTGTCACATCCTTGTCAAGTTCCTAGCCTTATTTACAAGTAAAGAGTAGAGGACAGAGATAGAGACAAGGTTGAGCATTGAACTCAAAATGAAGTGACTTAGTTGATATTCAAACTGAAGTACTAACAATGGAGGTACAAGATTTATATATGAAGGATGAAACAGATGAGTAAGTTGAACTAGACAAGCAAGCTCCAATGACAGGGGCTGTGCACTGGAGACAAGCAGTGCTGATGTTGAGTGTCAAGTCAATGTCAAGTCAACACACATAACAAGTAGAATGATCAGAAGTTATACAGACATAGGACAGAAGGAAACAGAGCAAGTAATGGAGGAATCAAGTAGAAGTAAGAATGAAGCTAAGATGTACTGAAGACAAGAAGAATGGAGATAGGTCTGGAGATGACTGGAGATGGTAACAGAAGTACCAGAGGAGGGCCAGATGGGATATGACACTACCTCAATGAGTTCACCATTAGGAACACCTATCTGCTACCCCTTACTTTCAATCTCATAGACTATCTCAAAGGATCCCAATACTTCATCAAGTTTGACATCAGATGGGGGTATAATAACATTCAGATCAGACCTGAAGACCAATGGAAGGCTGCCTTCATCACTCCATTCAGACTTTTTCAACCCACCATAATGTTGTTTGAGCTAAGGAATTTTCTAGCAATGTATCAGGCCTTTATGAACCACATCTTTCAGGATTACATAGCAGAAGGATGGGTTGTTATCTATATGAATGACATCCTTATCCATTCCATAAACTTAGACTTTCATCATATGCATACCAAGCTAGTATTACAATGACTAGCCCAACAAAAATTATACCTCAAACTTGCCAAATGTTCCTTTGATGCATCTGAAGTAGAATATCTAGGGATGATTGTCAGTCACAACAGGATCACTATGGACAAAGCCAAGCTTGCCACAATCCAGAATTGGAAAACTCCCACTAATATCAAGGGGGTTCAAAGCTTTATTGGCTTCTACAACTTTCACAGAAAAATTATTCTAGCCTTTTCTGAAGTAGCACATCCTCTCCTAGATCTCACAAAAAAAAACACCCCTTGGAACTGGTCAGTAGACTGCAAGTTTGCCTTCTGACAACTACAGCAAATCTTCATCTCTGCTTTCATCCTCAGTATGTCCAATACCTCTCAGCCTTTCTTTCTTATGACTGACACATCTCTTCTGGCCACTGGTGTGGTCCTCATGCAGAAGGATACTAATGGTAATCTACACCCTTGCACCTATCTATCTAAAACCTTAGGGGACACAGAATGAAACTATGACATTTACAACAGAGAACTACTCACAGTTATCTACACCCTGGAAGAATGGCAGTAGTACTTATCTGGACCCAATCACCCCATCACTGTCATCACCAACCACAAGAATCTCATCTATTTCAAACAACCACAGAAACTGTCTTGCTGACATGCCAGATGGCAAGTCTTCTTATAGAATTTTGACCTACTTTTTCAATACTCCTCTATGGCCAGTATGGCCCCTGCCAATGCCCTCTCTCACAATCAAATGCCAGACATGGAAAAAGACAATTCTGAACTACAACTCTTATCAGGAGACCTCTTCCTTAATGCCATTGACACTGTATTACTGAACAAGATTACAGCCTCATCCGCTGCAGACCCAATTGTCCTCACTGCCCTTAAAGGCCTTAGTGGTGACCCTACCCACTTTCATTGATCTACCCCTGCCAACTGGACCTTCAAAGATAGTAAACTCTACTTCAAAGGTCATCTCTACATTCCCCCCACTAAACAATGAACCTTTATAACAGCACTTCATGAATTGTTTGCTAGAGGCCATGATAGCATTCACTAGATCCAATGATACAACCCATAGAACAATTCAAGGCAACAATCAAGGGAAGACATATATAGGAGCCTTGTAGGCATCTGGATGAGGATGTCTTGGTCCAGAGAGGCACTACTAGTGGTGCTGGAACCACACTCTAATAAGAGGGAAATCCCAAAAGAACAGACTAAGGTTGCCCTCAGCTGTCCCAAGCCTTATATACTATAGTGTATATACATCATGTGATCCAGGCTACCCTACAAGCAACTGGTACTCCTGTGCCCCATCACCACATCACACCCTCTATTTATAATGGACCTTAGCCATGCTGCAGTTTACCCATCATCTTATGCCCAGCCTCATAGATCAGGCATATATACTATACCTATGGCCATCACATCCATGCTGTCTGTGGGCCAGATCTCACCTTGTGGCAACCCCTACCAAGATCCATTGTGCCTGATTCATAACCTATTACCATTATGCCCTTGTGGCCATAATATCCAAAACCTCATCCAGAGGGACCTTTGGTGGCCAGGCCTACTCTCTTTCCTTTGCTGCTTCATATCTGGCTGTGCCCTTTGTCAAGCAAGCAAGGTTAATACTCATCTGACAGTTCCCCCACTCCACTCCATCCCTTTCTCATCACTCCAGCCATTTTCCACCCTGTTAGTGAATCTCATCATGAGATTGCCTCTTGCCAAAGGCTTTGATTCTGTCATGGTCATGGTCAACCATGGCCTTATAAAGGGGGTAATTTATACTCCTTGCTGCTCTGACATCTCTACCAAAGGGGTCACCCAACTCTTTTTTAAACATGTCTTCCCCAGAGTCAGACTTCATGATAAACTTATCTTGGATTGAGGCCCATAGTTTGCCTCCACATTTACCAAAAAACTAGGCCAACTGTTACAATATGATGTTGCCCTCTCCATAGCCTACCACCTCCAGACTGATGGGGAAACAGAATGAGTAAATCAAGAACTAGAAACCTATCTTTGCCTATTCCACAACAGACTCCCACAATGTTGGATTGACCTCCTTAAGATGGCAGAATTCCACCATAACTCCTCCATACACTCATTTATGAACAAAACCCTATTTTCCTCCTCTTTGGATATGAATCACAAACATACCCTCCATTAGGAACCACTTTCCTCCCTACATTACAGACACAGTTAGATGTTATTGACTTAGCATGAAGGGAAGCTCTGGCCACCCATGAAAAAACACAATGCCTCATGAAAGATTGAATCACCACTCTTTTCCACCCACGGAAAGTTGGAGATATGGTGTGGTTAGAAGCCAAGAATCTTTCCCACCTGAACCTCTCCCACAAGCTCTCTCCAAAACATGAGGGACCATTCAAAATCCTAGAGGTCCTTTCCCCCCTTGTCTATTGACTCAAACTTCTGGAAATCTGGAAGATCCACAATGTCTTCCATGCCTCCCTTTTATCTACCTTGAGAAACTGCTGAACATGGCTCTAACTATCTTTGCCCTCCACCTGATCTGATTGATGGGGAAGAGGAATATAAGATTGATTGGATCCTATGCCACCAAGGACCACCATCATGAAGGCAATATCTTGTGATCTGAAAAGGTATTCCAAATTAGAATGTACTTGGGAATCAGAATCAAATTTAGATTATGCCTTAGAACTCCTCTTAGCTTATAAGTAAACCCACCACCTGTGAAATCATGCCCTCCACCCTGTCTGAGAACACTGTTACTGACCTCATTCCCCCTTGCATCATTTTTATCTTGCTCATCCATTTACTTCATTTCATCCTCCTAGTTATGATCATTCCTCTCCTCTCCCATTACTTTCAAGCCTCCATCCTTCAATATGTCTAGTGACCACCCTCCTCTCCCATGACAGTCCCCCCCCATTAAATATCCCTATTTATTATAATTAAGGCTGAAAGACCCATGCATCCTGACTGGGAATCAGGGAAACCTGTCCCCTTCATTGCTTAACCACCCCTCAGAGACCCACTCACTGGATCCTGGAACCCTGATCTCATAGACTGGAGTAATGTCCCCATTAAACTCTTTCTCCAACCACACAAGTGGACATTCCTTCCCAGATGAGCTTCTACCCTCTGGATTCCCCCTACCACTGCTACTAAAATGGGACCCCCCATCCATCCTGAAGATATTCCCCAAGTTCTTGGACTATCTATCTCCCAGTTAATATTCCTCTGTTGCCATAACCTCCCCAATCACCAGCTAGAACATTCTTACTTTTGTCAAAACCCCAGCTGCCCCTGGTATATCAATTATTAGGGAATAAGGTGGTTGAGTCTGGAGGCCTCAAGGGTAGGAAGGGGGTAATGTTACATATTGACAGGTGACCCTCTTCATATACCCCATGATTGACTTTTCACTCTTTTCTCCTCTGTTGTTTGTCCTTCAGTTCCTTGATCACCTCTGCATCTTTGGCTGATGGAATATGTTACCCAACCATCTAGGATCTCCAATATATCCTAGGATCTCGACTCTTTCTATGTCCCTCTGTCCTCTCTTTGCCCCTATAGAATCTAAGGACCCTGGATCCATCTTCTATCTCTGGTTGACCCTATATATACTGAAGGATTATTCTTATACCATACTCTCAGTGGCCTTTTCTCTTTTCACTTTATAACTTCAGACCACTAGTAATATTTATCCCTTACTCAGTAAATTCCCTTTCTTGCTACTTGGTCTATGCACTGAGATCCCATTCTATAAATAAGCCTTTCTATCTGTAGTAGTACCTCAGCTTGTTCTATGCAATCTATATGCTAGAACTCCTTCTTGGAACAGCTGGTTGCCTTACCACCTCTCTGAGTATTCTCTACCTTCTACCATCAACTATCTCGTTAGTGGTTCTTCCCTCCAAGTGAAAAGGGACTATTCTAGCAATCAAACTTGCCATCACTAATTATCTAACAGAGAGGCCATGTTGTCTATGCCACTAGTAGTAGCCCACACTAGAAAGTGCCAGTACTAGCCATCTATGCAACAAAGATTGCCATCTGGAAGCCATGCTAACCATATTGCTATCCATGGACCCAGGTCTACACTAAGAAGTGTCACCTATCATCGTGCAACAAGAGGTTGCCATTCTGTCTAGTTGTTTTAGTATGTTTGCATTAGGTACCATTTCACCATAACAATAATAAGGAGTTATTAGTGATCTTTGAAGCATTTACTAACTGGTATCACTATCTTGAAGATTCTATGCATCCCATTGATATCATCACAAACCACAAGAACCTAGAGTACTTCTCCACCATCAAGCTTGTTATGTGTCAGAGTGTCCTTTTTGTGCACCCCCACTCTTTTTCCTCTTTCCTGACTTATGCAATCCATGATTCACCTTTCATTTTATTTTCACTTCAACATGTATTGAGGAACACCTCTATTGTCTGTTCCTATGTAGATGATCTGCTTCTGTATTCTAGTACCAGCAGACTTCCCTCTTTCAGTATACCTCTGAACTGCTGGTAATGCTCTTCCATTTTCCAGTATTTACCTTTCTTGGAGATATGGTCCATGCCCCATCAGTTTACCCTATAAGTAGGATCCTCATATGTATTAGTATTTCAGCTTGTTTTACACAATCTACATGCCTGAACTTCTCCTCAGAATGGCCAAGCACCTTACCCACTGTCTAAGTAATCTCTATCTTTAACACCTTGACCTTCTCATTCGGAGTTCTTCTCTCTCAGTAAAAGAGACTATTCTAGCAATCATCCTTCACCACTATTGATCATTTATAGGAAGGGCCACATTGTCTGTGCTGCCACTAGGTCATCTGCACACCAGAGTGCTGAGGCTAGCATCTATGCAACTAGGAAGAGTTGCCATCTAGAAGCTGTGTTGACTACACCACTATCTGTGGGTTTAGATCTGCTCAGAGGAGCCACCTATCATCAAAGGCAGTTACTGTTCTGTCTAGTTGTTCTAGTATGTCTGTGTTAGATGCTGTCACACCGTAACAAAGCTCCTGTTGCACCACCAGGTCCAATAGTCAGAGTTCCTCTGCCAATTTAATTTGGTAGTCCAGCATCAGCCTGGTAAGCTTAGAGCTAAGCTTGATGTACTAACTAGATGTTGGGATGTCTATCTCAAAGAGGAAGATAAGGACTATGCTCATATTAACCTACACAACTGCAGGCCCATTTTTACATAGAAACTGATACAACCCCTAGAATAACCCCAGTTGACAGACAAGGAAAGACATATATAGGAGCCTTGTAGGCATCTGGATGAGGACATCTTGATCCAGAGAGACCATACTAGTGGTACTGGGACCATGCTCTACTGAGGGGAAAACCTCAGAAGAACAGACTGAGGTTGCCCTCAGCTGTCCCAAGCTTTATATACCTTAGCATATACAGTGGCTCAAAAAACTATCCACATGTTTGCATATTTTCCACTAAATGCAATAATCCTCAACAACCACTAAACCTTATCAAATATAATGAGTGTATCAAATGTAGTATAGACTCATGGCTTTCTACACACTCAAGAATTAAGAGATTTGAATAAGATTTGATAAAATGGCAGTCATTACAAAATGACAACTCATGTGGACAGTTTTTTGACTTTATATTGTAATTGTATATATTGGACCCTAGAATGCTGTAATATCATTACATACATTTGAAAAGGGTCCTATTATATTACATTTATGTAATGGCTGGTCATTCAACATATATAAACCCTATCATCTCATTATTATTCTACCATTCTTACCATAAAATCCATCTCTACCTCTCAAAGAAATAACAGTATCTCTCTCTCCTCTCTTGGCCTTTCCTCCAGAAAGATTGCCTCCCAAACTGGCCTAGGCAAGTCTACAATATCTCAGGTCCTTCAGGAGATCCAGCCAGAGAGGACTAGACATCTTGGTGGTTGCCCTTCAAAGCTTACTCCTACCAATAAACAAGCTATTATCAAGCAAATCATTACTGGCAAGGGTCAAAATGCTGCTTAAGCCACCCATTTCATCAACACCATTATTGACACTCCTGTCTCCTCTCAGACAGTGAGAAACACCCTCAAGGAAGCCTTATTAAAGGCTGTGGTGAAGAAAAAAAAGCCTTTATTAACTGCTAGTCATAAGAAGAGAAGACTAGCCTTTGCTCTCAAGTACCAACATTGGACTATAGAGGACTGGAAGAGGGTTATCTGGTCAGATGAAACTAAGATTAATAGGATTGGATCAGATGGACAGGAATATGTGTGGAAAAAGAAAGGAAAGGGTCTAATTCCTAGAGAGATCAAAGATACAGTGAAGTTTGGAGGAGGTTCTCTGATGGTATGGGGTGGAATGGGGTGGAATGGAGTGGGGGGTTTGAGTGAGGTTGAGGGGAGAATGGATGCTGAACAGTATGTGGCAATTTTGAAGGACAGATTGCTACAAAGCATGAAAGAATCTGGGATTCCTGAAGATGACATTATCTTTCAACAGGATAATGATCCAAAACATACTTCAAAAAGGGCCCAGAAATGGTTTAAAGAGCAAGGGATCAAGCTTCTGGACTGGCCTGCACAGTCTCCAGACCTTGCTCCAATAGAACACTCTTGGGGTCACCTCAAAAGATCACTTTTAGCTTATGAAAGTGCTTCTAAAGGAGGTCATGAATTATGGGAAAGGGTGGTGGTGGAGTGGGGGAAGATTTCTATGGAATAGTGTCAAAAGTGGATAGAAAGCATGCCTAGGAGACTTGAGGCAGTTATCAAGGCAAAAGAAGGCCATACCAAGTACTAGATATGTAAATTTAATAAAGTCAAAAAACTGTCTACATGAGTTGTCATTTTGTAATGACTGCCATTTTATTAAATCTTATTCAAATATCTTAATTCTTGAGTGTGTAGAAAGCCATGAGTCTATACTACATTTGATACACTCATTATATTTGATAAGGTTTAGTGGTTGTTGAGGATTATTGCATTTAGTGGAAGATATGCAAACATGTGGACAGATTTTTGAGCCACTGTACATGTGATCTAGGCTACCCTACAAGCAACTAGCAACCCTGTGCCCCATCATCACATGTTACCCCCTATTCATAATGGACCATAGCTGGATGGTGCTCCCACTATCTTATGCCCAGCTATATGTAGATTAGGCATGGTGTCAAACCCTAAGACCTTCATGTCCACACTATCCACAGGCCAGATCCCATCTTGTGCTGACCACTGATGGGATCCATTGCACCTGATTCATTACCCATTACTGTTATGCCCTTGTGGCCATAACAGAAACAGCTCATGTTGTCCCTTTAGACTACCTATCTTCAGTTTCCCTTGCTCTTGACCTCTATCCTTCTTGATATGGAACCACTCCACTCTGACATCCTCTCCACTCTCCTCAATAATTCAGTCACATCACCCCTCCTCTTCTCTGAGTCATTAAATAATCCACACTGGAAAATCTTCTTTGAAGGCTTCCTTCTATAAGACCACTGAATCTATGTTCCTGAAGGAGATGATCTTCATTTCTGCATTCTCTGGACTTTCCATAATTATGTTATATCCTGCACATCCAAGTCCAAGTCCACTCCTCTGCTCCTTCTATATATGATACCTTCTCCATTCTCCTTATTGTTACGTGTCACCCTTTGGGGAGAAGAGATATCTGCATTGTTGGCAGTCTAGAGGTTCTCCTTGTACGCCCGGATCCTTTTCTTCTTCCGTTATTAACCATACCTTCCACGATTCTCCCTATCCGTTGTTTTCCCTACAACATACGCTAAGGAGGACCTCAGCTCTCCACTTGTATGTCGATGACTTCGTCATGTATTCTAGTATCAGTGGCTTTCCTTTTCAGGATATATCTTCGACCCACTGGTAGCACCTTTCCCTTTTCCATCGATTACCTTTAGTAGCCCCTGGTCCGTGCCCTGCCGGTTTGCCCTATAAGTAGGGCCCTCGCATGTACTGTTACTTTAGCTTGTTCTACGCAATCTACGTGCTAGGACTTCTCCTCAGAACAGCTGGACGACAGTCCATATCTCTGAGTTGCCCTTTCCTATACCGAGCCGACACCTCTCTTTAGGAGTTCTTCCCTCTCAGACAAAGGGACTATTCTAGCGAAAGTATCTTGCTGTTGCTAACCTTCTACAGGAAGAGTTGTAGCCATCACCACTCCAACGTCGCCTAGTCGTTTTATCCAGAGGACCTAGTGTGTCCTGCGTAAGGTGCCACTCGCACCGTAACAAAAGAACAAGCTCGTCCAGTTATCCCCTGCTTTCTAGCAGAAGGGACCCAAACCGTTTTCCCACCCTGTCGTACCGCTCTCCACCAGAACGTTCAGACTCTGACTCAGACACCCCATCAAGACCGATCTATCATCCACCCTCAACCTCTCAGACCCCGCAACACCCTAGAACCCCCATTGGACGACCTCCCTTGCCCAGAAACCCTCCCATACAAACACCGACACCGCTCCTTGCTGG
Organism: Tylopilus cervinicoccineus; assembly: GCA_038094635.1. NCBI lineage: Eukaryota > Fungi > Basidiomycota > Agaricomycetes > Boletales > Boletaceae > Tylopilus > Tylopilus cervinicoccineus. Next base: position 24,114 of record JBBPUK010000124.1, read on the forward strand.
CAGCGTACCACCGATAGCTGCACATCCAAGAATCACCCCACCACCTTGAGGTTTGACACCCCCAGGATGACCTTCCATTCTACCACGAACACCCGACGAGGCAAACATGCCTACAGAATTAAAGGGCGGGTTACCAGACGACTTCTCAGGAGACGCTGACGATGCCAATCGATGGCTGATGGCTATAAAAGCCTATCTGGAGATCAATGCGCTGGTCTATACGACGGAAGCGGCAAAGATCATGTTGATGCTTAACAAGATGAGTAAAGGGCGCGGAGCCCACTTCACAGAAGCATGGTATAGGATGATGAATGAAACCCCGACGGTCGCAAGAACATTCCAGGAAATCTCGGATGATTTCGTTAAGACATTCCTCCCCGTAGACCTGAAACAGAAAGCTCACTACACGGTGTCTAAACTCTGGCAGAATACCCGAGATGATCAAGGTTTCTCCAAATATGTCGCAGACTTTCAGTTAGAAGCAGCCAAGACGGCTTTGGGAGATACGTCCTTGGTGCTTATTGATGAATTCGCAAGAGGACTGGACAGGGACATTACCCAGATGATACTCTCCATGGAGAAAGTACCCGACACCCTCACCGGCTGGATCCAAACCACCAGCAAATTTCATGCTCAGAAGGAGAGACTTCGCTCAATCCAGAATCCGCCGAGGAGGAAACAATGCATCATCCTTCATCCGCAAAGACCCGAATGCTATGGAAATAGATGCCATAAGACTCACGCCCGTACAACGGGCTGAACACATCCGGAAAGGGCTATGCTTCATCTGTCACAAGAAGAGTTGCTCCACGCATAACCATCAGCGCCCAGGAACCGATCGGACTTATGGATACAAAGATAACCCTACGACCAGGAACCTTAGTCATGACGTACCCACGACTTCCAGGAACCCCTTCCGGCCGACGGCGGTCAGAGCCACAGAGACCACTAAAGAAATTGAAAAAGATGTTCCCTCCCAATCCTCTCTTACAAAGTACCTGAACTCCCTCAGCGCCAGGGCAGTCTCCCAGGAGGAAGTATTAAGGGTGTTAGAAGCAGTATATAAAGAAGAAGAACCACTGATCCCCGGAGAAACTGCTGAACTCAGAGCCATCGCTCTCGAGGATTTTTGAAACGGAAGGATGCGTCGATGTCTCCCCTTCCGTATTATGTGAGGACTGTATTAGTAACAGATGGAAAGGCCCAATCCATGCGAATCCCCCTAACCATCCAGTCCGAATCAAACATCGACATCAAAGCCCTCGTAGACAGCAGAGCCACTGGGAATTTCATTCATCTGCGAATGGTAGTCAAACACAAACTACCGACACGAAGACTAAAAACAAAGATGACTGCACGAAATGTAGATGGAACTTTGAACCAAACCGGGTTAGTACAGCTGGCCACCACCTTGAACGTCAAAATAGGAGATTGGGAGACCATAGAAGAATTCCTCGTCTTAGGTTGCGGAAAAGAAGAAATGATCCTCGGACTCCCCTGGCTTAGGAAGATAAATCCCTCGATAGACTGGAGAACTGGGACGATGAAGATCTCCCCTCAACTAACCGAAGAAGATCTCCTACCCCAAAGATATCTACTACGATACCTAGGAGTCGATCAGACCCACTACCTAACACGAAAGTATTACAAACGATATCAGCCGACAGTGTTGATCAACCGGACTATGATAGCCTCCGAAATTGCCCAAGCGACACCAAAGAAATTAGTTGAACTCCCATCTGAATTCCGGGAATTCGCCCCCGTATTTGAAGAACCACCGAGAGGACAGTTACCCCCATCACGACCCTTTGATCACGAGATCGAACTCAAAGAAGGATTTATACCGAAAGTCGCCAAAGCTTACCCACTAAATCCAAAGGAGATAGAGGCCTGTCGAGAGTTCGTAGACGAACACCTGGCGTCTGGGAAAATAGTAGCGTCTAAATCCCCCCAAGCCGCCCCCTTCTTTTTTGTCCCAAAAAAGGATGGATCTTTACGTCCTTGTCAAGACTACCGACACCTGAATGAATTCACTATAGGAAATGCCTATCCCTTACCCCTGATATCGGATTTACTCGATCGATTAAAAGGGTCGCGCTATTTTACAAAGTTCGACGTACGATGGGGATACAACAACATTAGGATCAAACCTGAAGATCAATGGAAAGCGGCCTTCATCACGCCGTTTGGTCTATTCCAACCAACCGTAATGTTCTTTGGTCTCCGAAACTCCCCAGCAACATTTCAAGCATTTATGAACCATATCTTTAGGGATTATATAGCAGAAGGATGGCTCGTCATTTATATGGACGACATCCTCATTCACTCGGAAGACTTGGCAACTCACCACAAACGTACTAAACAGGTCTTGGGACGCCTACAAGAGCATAAACTATATCTCAAGCTGGCCAAATGCTCCTTCGACGCGCCAGAAGTGGAATACCTTGGGATGATAGTCTCCAAGGACAAGATAACTATGGATAAAGCCAAGTTGTCGGCGATAGAAAACTGGAACACCCCATGAAACGTCAAAGGGATCCGTAGCTTCATTGGATTCTGTAATTTCTATCGCAAATTCATTCCATCCTTTTCCGACATAGCTCGTCCCCTATTAGACCTCACCAAGAAGAACGTACCATGGAACTGGTCCCCCGCTTGTGAAAAGGCCTTTCGACAGCTACAAAAGGTTTTCACCTCGTCTCCAGTCCTCCGCATGCCAGATGTCTCAAAACCCTTTTTTCTCATGACGGACGCCTCTCTCATCGCTACAGGAGCTATCCTCCAACAGAAAGACGAAAACGAGGACCTTCACCCTTGTGCTTATTTGTCTAAAACTCTTGGGGACGCCGAACGAAACTATGATATCTATGATAAGGAATTGCTAGCTGTCATCTATGCCCTAGAAGAGTGGCGTTAATACCTTATGGGAACAACCCACCCGGTCACCGTAATCACCGACCACAAGAACCTCACCTATTTCAAACAACCTCGAAAACTTTCACGACGACATGCGAGATGGCAGGTCTTCCTACAAGACTTTGACCTACTATTTTTACATTAGCCCGCTCCCTCCCTCACTCCCGCAGACGCTCTCTCCCGCGCCCCCTCTGTTGATATCAATGGAGATAACACAGATCTACAACTACTATCTGGCGACCTCTTCCTCAATGCTATCGATGTCGCCCTTTTGGAAAAAATCGCCTCCTCCTCCTCCACCGACCCCATAGTACTCTCCGCCCTCCAAAAGATGTCAGATACTTCCCTCCCAGGCGACATGCCTCATTTTCATCGCTCAACCCCTGCGGACTGGTCCTTTTCGGATGGTCGCCTTTACTTCAAACATCGACTATACATTCCCCCATCAGAACGGCGGACGCTCGTCGCCTCTGTCCATGAATCCTTCGCTGGCGGTCACGGGGGAATTCACCGCACCCAAAATCTAGTGCAGCGTGACTTCTGGTGGCCTGGACTCCTTTCCTTCGTCCGGCGTTTTGTATCGGGCTGCGCGGTCTGTCAGGCGAACAAAGTCAATACCCACCCCTCGGTCCCTCCCCTCCAACCCATCCCGTCCACCTCCCTCCGACCCTTCTCTACTCTGTCAGTCGACCTCATCACCGGCCTACCCCTTACCCGTGGCTTTGACTCTGTTATGGTCGTGGTCGACCATGGCCTCACAAAGGGGGTAGTGTATACCCCATGCCGCTCCGACATCTCTGTAGAAGGAGTAGCCCAACTCTTTTTCGAACATGTCTTCCCCCGCGTCGGACTACATAATAAACTTATCTCAGATCGAGGCCCTCAATTTGCCTCCGCCTTTGCCAGAGAACTGGGAAGACTACTCCAATATGACACCGCTCTTTCCACCGCCTATCACCCACAAACCGATGGAGAAACTGAACGTGTGAACCAAGAGTTGGAAACCTACCTCCGCCTATTCTGTGAAGGAACTCCCAAGAGATGGGTGGACGTCCTTAAGATGGCGGAGTTCCACCACAACTCCTCGGTCCACTCGTCCACCGGCAAAACCCCATTTTTCCTCCTCTTCGGATACGAACCGTGCACATACCCCCCCTTGGGGACCACCTTTTTACCAGCACTACAGACGAGACTTGACAACATAGATTTCGCACGCTGAGAGGCACTAGCGGCCCACGAAAAGACCCAACGGTTGATGAAAGAACGACTAACCACCAACTTTAAATCATGGAAAGTCGGGGACAAAGTGTGGCTGGAAGCTAGAAATCTCCGACACCCAAATCTACCAAGGAAGCTTGCCCCAAAAAGAGAAGGCCCCTTCGAAATCACAGAGGTACTGTCCCCACTCGCCTATCGATTGAAACTCCCGACCACCTGGAAGATTCACGACGTCTTCCATGCATCCCTCCTAACCACCTATCGGGAAACCACAGAACACGGCCCCAACTACCCCCGCCCTCCCCCCGATCTGATTGATGGCAAAGAAGAGTACGAAATAGACCGGATCTTGCGCCACCGAGGGCCACCATCACAAAGGCAATACCTGGTAACCTGGAAGGGATATCCCGAGTCAGAACGTACCTGGGAACCGGAGCCCAATCTTGATAACGCCACAGAACTACTACAAATGTATAAAGCCGCCAACCACCTCTGAAAAGGATCCATGCCCTCCACCCCAGATAACTACACCCTCACCGATCTTATCCCCCCTCGAATCGTATTCCTACTCCTCATCCATCTCTTACATTTTATCCTGCTTGTAACTGTCATCCCTTTGCTCTCCCATTACTTCCGAAGCTCCACCCTCCGTCACGTCTAGTTCATGACACGCTCAAGAACCGCCAGAATGGTCACTAGCCGCCATCCACCCCGAGTCCATTTAAACCAACTCTCTTCCTCGTCTGCCAACCCACACCAACTAACCGATGCGGACATGAATCGCCCCTTCTTCGCTTCGCGACAACATACCCCCTCGTCTTCCGAAGATCTCCGACGTATGGAGCACGCCCTTCAGGACTCGAGACTGGCCCTTTCCTTCGAAGCATTAGTCGACGAAGAGTCACCCCTCGCCACATCTGATCGACGGTTCACTTCGGCCTGCCAGCAATGCCATTGTTTAGGGCATTCCACCTCAGATTGCACCTTCTACTTTTGCCCAAGGTGTGTCCTCCCTCATCCTGGACATGCCGTGTCTGCTTGCCCCCATCCCGAACGCCTACGGACCTCCCTCCTGTCCCCGACCGCACCTTTTCCAGTACCAACTCCTGGATCCCGGCCGTCAGCCGCACGTATCACTTCAAAGACCCCGATTCGCCCTGCAGATATCCCCCATATCCTCGGCCTATCCATTCCCCAGCTGGCGTTTCTTCGACGAAACAATCTATTCCCTAGCCATCGCCTAGAACACTCCTACTTCTGCTGCACCATAGGTTGCCCCTGGCATATAGAATATTGAAGGGACATGTCAAGCCTAGGGAGTCTTGACAATAGAAAGGGGGTAATGTTACGTGTCACCCTTCGGGGAGAAGAGATATCTGCATTGTTGGCAGTCTAGAGGTTCTCCTTGTATGCCCGGATCCTTTTCTTCTTCCGTTATTAACCATACCTTCCACGATTCTCCCTATCCGTTGTTTTCCCTACAACATACACTAAGGAGGACCTCAGCTCTCCACTTGTATGCCGATGACTTCGTCATGTATTCTAGTACCAGTGGCTTCCCTTTTCAGGATATATCTTCGACCCACTGGTAGCACCTTTCCCTTTTCCATCGATTACCTTTAGTAGCCCCTGGTCCGTGCTCTGCCGGTTTGCCCTATAAGTAGGGCCCTCGCATGTACTGTTACTTTAGCTTGTTCTATGCAATCTACGCGCTAGGACTTCTCCTCAGAACGGCTGGATGACAGTCCATATCTCTGAGTTGCCCTTTCCTATACCGAGCCGACACCTCTCTTTAGGAGTTCTTCCCTCTCAGACAAAGGGACTATTCTAGCGAAAGTATCTCGCTGTTGCTAACCTTCTACAGGAAGAGTTGTAGCCGTCACCACTCCAACGTCGCCCAGTCATTTTATCCAGAGGACCTAGTGTGTCCTGCGTAAGGTGCCACTCGCACCGTAACACTTATGTCTTTCCCTATTCTCTCTAGATTACATTCTCAGCCTAGTTCTACTTCTGAGCCAGTACCAGCACAGCTCCAGCATCCCATCTTATCTCTTCTCTATCTTACTCATCAGCATAGCCATGGCTTCTGCTTTTCTCCTCCTTTATCTTACTCAGAACTTACTCATCTGCAGTAACTCCTTACTAATCTGCCTCTGCTCCATAGTATATAAACTATACTTAGTTGATGTACACTTTAGTTCAAATATCAACTTAGTTCTTACTCCTGATCCCCTTCACTTGAGTCTCAACAACTCTCCTCTGATCTTTGCTTGACTTTCACTATCTCTGACAATTAAGTTCTTAACCTTTGACCCTCTGAAATCTGGGACACAGAAATGACAAGGGCATAGCACACAAGCTGAAGCCAAGTCCTATTTGACCATACTCTGGACCTTTGGAGTTGTACCCAGAGTAGATCAGATTTAACAGTATATTTGAACTCCCTCTTGTTGCATTCCCATAATCCATAACTCATGAACATCAATCATGCACACCAGATCTTGCACTCATGCAATGGGTGCCAACCCCTCAATCTCCTAACCCAACCTTCTGACCCCAATTAGGAGTAGCCATCATGATCTGGAGCTCATAGATTAATTCTGTAGCTTTTCAGCTTACCACACTCTGCATAATCTGCCTCGCAGGCATGCCAACTGCCCCACTCCCCTATGCCAGAAAGACATTTTGTTGAACTCTCCAACAATACCTCAGAACACTCTAGTTATTGTTCCCAACATTCATTCCATATCCCTCTGAATGATCAAGGTAATGAGGAAGACTCAGAGTTCCCCAGAGGTGACCCCTCCAACAATGACCTAGACTTCCCTGGTGATGATGATCCATTCAATGAAGACTGATCAGACTTAGAGGACCAGCTAGTCCTAAGAGATACTCTCACCCAGCTAGCTAGTGCTATCTAAAGTCTAGCCTGCTCCTCCTGCTGCACTGGCACCTCCAAGTCATCAACTTGGATCAAAGTCTAAGAACTGGACCAGTTTGATGAGATAGACCCCTGTAAACTCTGGACCTTTCTCATGTAATGCAAGTTGAATTTTTAGAACTAACCCAAGGCTTTCTGAAGTGACCATGCCAAGATCACCTTCACACAATTCTATCTAAAGGGTATGGCCCTTAAATGGTTTGAGCCAGATCTCCTCCAGATGGAAGACCCCAATCTCTGCACCATCTGGATGGATGACTATAAGGAGTTTGTCTCTGAACTTTAGACTAATTTTGGTCTGCACAACCCTATTGGAGATGCAGAACATCAACTTGACCACCTGACTATGAGAAACAGGCAGCATATCAACAAGTACATGGTAGAGTTCAATCAGATCACTTTGCAAGTCTGAGGCTACAGAGAGGGTGCCCTCCAGCACCATTTCTATAATGGTCTACCAGATTGCATCAAAGATAAAATGTCCTGTGTTGGCAAACCCCCCACCCTCAGTAAACTCTACAGCCTTGCCCACTCCATCAACACATGCTATTGAAAGTGCAAGTCCAAAATTAGTTGCCAAGCAAAGCCCTCTGACTAGTCCTCTGCAAAGACCTTTAATAAACCCTCTGCATTCACATCCTCTACCACATCCTCTAGTAGCAAGTCTAGCAAAGATTCCTTGGAGTCCAAAGAAAAAGCTACCACCATCTCCACTACTTCCAAGTCTGAGCTCTTGTCCAAGCTTAGAAAAGACAGGAAGCTCATAGCCAATAAACACAAGGCTACTTTAAGCTCAAACTGTGTATGTTCTGTGGCCAATCTGACCATGTAGCAAAGGACTGCTTGAAGTCCACCTCCTAAGCAGCTAAAGGCTGTGCTGCTATCACAACCACTCCAGAAGCCAAACTGGAGGTCTCCCCCAAGGAGGTAAAAAAACAGAGTGTGACCTCTGTGACTCCACATAGACTGGAGATTGTGTTGAACCCAGCCATGCACCAAAGGAGATATGTCTCAATATATCTACTCCCTTAGATCTCAAGTCACTCATGCCCTCCATCTCTCTAATCTCCTATGACATCCCTTTGTTCCCCATACTTGTAGACTCTGGCTCCTCCAATTGTTTCATAGATAATAATTTTGTTAATAAATATAATCTCCAAACCTACCTATATCCCCACTCTATCTCTATCTCTTTGATGGAATCACAAACTCCACCATCACTCAAGCTCTCAAGCTCTCTATCAGTTTCCCTATTGGTAACATCACTCTGACAATATTTTATGTCACTTTACTAGATGGATCCTATTTTCTTGTTCTAGGACATAACTGGCTTACCTGTTACAATCCATTGATTGATTGGATCTTGAATAGTATCTCATTCCATGCACCAGAGCAGACCATGCCAGTACCTCTGAGCTTATCTTCACAGCCTCTGGCCTCACCTCCACTAGCTGACCCTTTACTCTCTGATGTGCCATATTTCTCTGAATGCAAGGCTCCACCCATTGCAATAATCAGTGCCCCTGCATTCATGTTGGCCTGTAACCTTGAGGGCTCCATCCAATTTAGCCTACAGCTTTGCCCCAAGAAAAGCAATACCCACTCTATTATCCCCACCTCTGGGTCCATCAACCTCTCCAGCATATCTCTAGAATTCCATGAGTTTGTGGACATCTTCAGCAAGATCAAAGCATCCAAGCTCACTGCCCACTATGAGCATGACCTAAGGATCAATCTGAAGGAGGGAGCATCCCCTCCTTTAGGCACCACCTATTCTCTATCACCCTATAAGCTCAAGGCCCTTCATGCCTTCCTTGATAAACATTTAGCAAATAGCTTCATCCATCCCTCTTCCTCTGCTTATGTCATATCAGTCCTCTTTATCTGCAAGAAGGATGGCTCACTTTGCCTCTGCCTCAACTTCTGAGGACTTAACAAGATCATAAAAAAAGACCATTACCTACTACCCTAGATCTCTGATCTCCTAGATACTCTAAGCCATGCCAAGATCTACACTAGACTTAACCTCTGGCATGCACACTATCTGGTCTGCATTGCTGAGGGTGACAAATGGAAGACATTCTTCCATATGTGCTATGGCTCCTATGAGTGGCTTGTCATGCCATTCAGTCTCACCAATGCTCCAGTGGCCTTTCAGCAGTTTGTGAATACCATCTTTGCTAATCTTCTAGATGTTTGTGTTATAGTCTACTCAGATGACATTCTAATCTACTCCATGGACAAAGCCTCCCATCAAGAGTATGTCTGAGAAGCCTCCATAGAATCTGCAAACACAGCCTCTATATAAAGCTCAAGAAGTGTGAATGGTTCACTGACTCCATGGAGTATCTTAGTTACTAGCTGTCCCCTGCTAGACTTACCATGTCTGCTGACAAAGTTAAAGCCATTCAAGACTAGCCCAAGCCTTGTAAAGTCAAAGATGTCCAATCATTCTTTAGCTTTGCAAACTTCTATTGCTATTTCATCTATAATTACTCCAATATTGCCACTTCTTTAATCTATCTTACCCATAAATTTGTTTCATGGTCCTTTGATGACTTCTATCACTCTGCCTTCCATGCCCTAAAGAACACTTTCATCTCCACTCCTATCCTTGCTCATTGGGTACCTAATACTCCAATGATCATAGAGACTGATGCCTCTAACTATGCCATCACTGGGATTCTCTCCCTTCAATGTCTGGATGGAGATGTAGGTCTGATTGCCTACTACTCCCACACCTTGATCTTCACAGAGCTCAACTATGACATTCATGATAAGGAGCTACTTGCCATCAATGACTCCTTCTAGACTTAATGCCATTATTTAAAAGGCTCCACTATTCTGATAGATATCATCACTGACCATAAGAACTTAGAATATTTTGCCACCACCAAACTTCTGACCTACCAGCAAGCCTGCTGGTTGAAGTTCCTTTGTTAGTTCAACCTGGTTGTCTGCTTCTGCCCTGGGAAGCTCAGAGCTAAGTCTAATGCCCTCACTAGATGCTGGAACATCTATTCCAAAGAGGGGGATAGGGACTATACTCAAGTCAACTCCCACAACTTCTAATCAGTATTCACTCAAGAGCAGCTCACTTTGTCTCTTAGAGCTAGTTACCTTGCAACTCTAGTGCTCCATATGAGTACCCTCTTCAATGTTGAGACTCTCCACAACAACATCCTCTCTGCACTCCCTTCTAACCCATTGGCCTCCATTCACATGTCCACCCCCAAACCCTCCAACTCTCATTGGACTATAGACATAGATAGACTCCTCTACCTAGTAATACAACCCCACTAAGACAACCCAAGGAACTAGGCTGAGAGAAGACATGTATAGAGTCTGTGGTTGTTAAGCAAGGATGTCTTAGAGAACTCAAGCATACCAATGCCTATAGATACCCTATTATAGGGGAAACCCACAGATATATAGTGATAGGCCCTTGTGCCAGCAGCAATCTTTATCCCACATGTGGCTGAGAGGCATTGACTACTTCTGACCATACCCTAACTGGGGACCTACCCATAGGGCCTTCACTACCCTCCCTTGTACCACAATCCTTATCATCTTACGGTTATCCAGCACTTACAGTCAGCTACCAGTGGGAGACCACCACAGCCCTGGCACTCTAGTCAGATTCATGTGGAGCATTTCATCATCAGATGGTTTCTGGAGCCCTCCAGGGTGGAGTTCTATCTGTGGCACTATGGCCCCTCTTCCTACCCTTGCCTGTATGGGACTTATGCTGGTGGAGGGTGTTGCCCAGGCCCTCTAGGGGGAAAGCCACAAGAGGACAGACTAAGGTTGCCTTCAGTCATCTGGTCTTTATATACCATCATGTATATACAATATGTGACCAGGTAATCTATATATACCAGGTTATCCTATACCCTTGTTATCACATACCACCCCCTTTTCATATCTGTTATGGTCACATCACATAGGCACTAGTTGCTCAAGGTCACTATATATTCTTTTCTTTTCCATAGCCCCTTTCTCTCTGTGCACAAATGCATTTACTTCATTCATAGCCCACATGATCAGTCACATGATAATGCCAGGAGATGCTAGATATTAAAGAGTCCAAAGACCATCTAGATAGAGCATAGGTAATGAAGTACACTCTATGGCATCACCTGTCACCCTTGGCAGTAGGTTCTGAAATCTATTGCACTCCTATAACATGGGAACTGGCTGCCTATTTGGGTTACTTTCATTTCCACTTTCATTTGCATCCTAATCTAGCACTCTTTTAATTTCTGCTCATCCAGATCTTTTCAAATGCTTCTCTTCTCTTCTTTGATAAAAGATGCCACATAGGGAGTGGCAGTTAATCTCCACTAGGGTAGCACAGGATTGCTGATCACCATCACCACAAGGCATTGATAAGGGCAAAGGATTTAACCATAGCAGAACAATTACCATACTTAGCTACCTGGTCTGTGTACATGTGGCTATGCAGTTGAGTAGTATATAAATGCCAGAGAGCAATGCTGAAGCCCTCAGCTTGTTCTCTCAGTGTTTCCCCCTCTACTAGCTAGCCTTAGCAAGAGATTAAGAGTACCTCTACAAGCCTCTCATCCTTACTTCATTTCACACACCTCATGCAACCTACAAACATACCAAGCTTCCCTTTAAGTGAGATGCTCTCTGGTTTAGGGTTGTATCATTAGAACAAGCTCTTATATTCATACCTTGCCCTTCCTAGCCTCATCAACTAGAAAGAAGTAAGTTCAAGTGAATGCTCACACAAGCCATTCTTATATGGGCATCAAGTGCTGTATTTACTCTCTTCTCTCCCCCTAGCTTTACAGATTGTATACTGGTATCTAGTAGTCAATTGGGTAGTGGTAGAAGACCTGAATGACCAGGGTGATTTAGATGAACCAGTAGTATATTTTCAGAAGCTAGTGGAGTATCTGTTGAGAGAACAACAGGAGGAATTAGGGAGGCATTTCAAAGAAGATTTCTGGGGCTACTTAAAGCAGCCAGAAATCAGGGATATCAGTACCTGGGACTACAATTCCCCTAGGGATTTAGCAAGCAATGCCCTATCAGTCAACCCAGGGCACTACTTTCACCAAGACAAGATTGATCAGCAATTAGCTGTCTCAACCACCTCACTCTCTTTACCCCCACAACATTTCCTCCTGCCCCATCTAGCCATTGACCCATATCTTGACAACAAGTGATTAGAGCACAAGTGGAATCTCTTTAGATACCAACAAAGTTAGACCAGATATTTAGGAGATCCCCTTTATTCAGTGTTGCCTCAACACTAGGATCAGAAGATTGCCTGTTCACTCCAGTTATCAGATCTTACATGCCCTCATTAGAGCTAGAACTGGAGCAGAAGCCCCCTTGTCATAAAAGGCAGAGGAAAGAGTATGAGAAGGAAGTTAGTAGGCAGCAACCATTAGAGTCTAGGATTTGGCTCTGATCTACACAGCAAGTCAAATATTTTTGAAATAAAAATCTTTCTTACTCCAGCATGTCCCTTTCTCAAGAACTTACCAATATTATCTCCCAGCTCACTGCTGGCAACAATAACTGGGCTCATCTAGCCATAGAGCTAGAAAATTACCTACAAAACAGCAAAGCAAAGAAACCAGCCCTTGCCTCTTAGCTTACTCAAGAAGAAGAGCACCTGGTGATCACCACCACTAGGATGAGAACTCTTGAGAGTGATATGGCAATCCTGCAAGCACAACCTACAGAGTCAGAAACCATCACAGAAGGGCCCAAGCTCTCTAAAGTTATTGCTGATCCCAGAAACTTCGAGGGTCAAAGGAGCTAAACATTCAATGAATGGTGGTGCAAAGTCTTGATATGGAAAACAGAGAACATGCAAGTCCTAATGGGGGACACTGCAATTAAAGCAATCCTCTTCTGTATGACAAAAGGAGATGCTGCCTGTATTGCACAAATAATAAGCCCAGCAGCAGCAATGATAGGGATGTGGCCTGCTTGGGAAGCCTTTGAAAAAGTCATGCTGGCCAACTTTAGGCTAGTAAATAACAAAGAGTGGTACAAACAACAACTGCTGTTGCTTGTCCAAGGAAAGAGTGACATGATATCATTCTTAACAAAATTCCAAGCCCATCAGATGGTGACACAGCTGCCATCTGATTAGTGCATCAATCTGCTCTATAAGTATGCAGATCAAGGAATCATAAAGAGATATGTTTGAGCAAAAGGATATCTGAAAGATCTTGATGTATTCATGGAAGAACTCTGCATACAAGGAAAGTGGGAAGATCTGATGAGACTTCTCACAAGGGAAATGCAGAGAAACTCCACTGGTGGTAGGAGGTGTGACCCTAATGCAATAGATATTAATGTGGTGGACTGGTACCCTTCTAATCAAGGTCCTAAATGTGGCATCTGCTTCAGGTGTGGGCAGATGGGCCACTGGTTAAAGGAATACAAGAATCCTGCTGTCAAATGCCCAGAATATAGTTTTCTGGGTGGCAGCCATAGGAACATCTGTTCTAAATGGGTTTCAAAGGCCCTTGTGAACCTGAATAAGGTGGATAAGCAGATGCAGCAAGTTGTCACTTGGGAAGAAGTCCCCAGTGACTCAGAAGATGTAGGCACAGCATCTACAGCTCTGGTCTATGATGCTGGTAAGTCCACTACATCCGGACTGAACTAGGAAAACAAAGGAAAAGAACATAAACTACTGAAATATATTTGGAAAATGAATTTTGAAGAAGCATGGGCCTGGTTCCTTGACTATGAGAATCTTGCCAAGAAGGGAAAAGGCAGTGCCTGAAGGGCCCCAGGAGCCCCAAAGGCACATTGCCTAATATGTGCTCCAACCTCTCAGTAGAAGAAACTGAAGAAATGGAGCAAATAATTATTTCTTTACAGCCAACAGAGGAGTCCCTTCATGGGATTGGCTGGGGTGTTATACTAGTGCTTAATTCCTCTATCCCCTCTCCCTCCCCTCTAAAGCAGGATGTTATTTTCCTGGATGACATCTTTGTTAGAAATTTAAAAGTTGACAAGGATATACTTCTCAAAATTCATATTGCCTCATATAGTGACAGGTCTGAAGGAAACTAAATAAGGGCCAAAGCTCTGCTTGACAGTGGGGCCAATGCAGTATTTGTGAACTAAAAATGGACTGATGACATCAACCTCCCTTTGGTTAAACTTCACCATAAAATACCAATTTACAATGTGGATGGAACAAAGAACTCAGCAGGTAGTATCATGCATGCTGCCAAACTGGTATTGGAATTTCAAGGGCATCATGAAAAGATAACAGCAGAAGTTACTGATCTCAGGAAAAATCAATTTATCTTAGAATACAAGTGGCTTAAACATCACAACCCTGAGATTGATTGGTCAAAAGGCATAGTAAAAATGACCTGTTACCCTTGCCACTACCATTGCTTATAGAATAAGCCAGTGTTCCTCCATCTTCTAGAAAAGAAGAAGGAAGATCTCCAATATCAAGTTCATGCTACAATTAAGGCACTTGAAGTGCAAGAACCAAAGAAGGAGAAGACAGTTGAGGAACTGGCTTCTCACAAATACCAGAAGTATTTTGGATGGTTCTTGAAAAAGGAAAGTGAATGTATGCCTGTCAGAAAGCCATGAGATCATGGGATCAACCTGAAAGAATCTTTTATCCCTAAGAAAGGTTGTCTCATCTTCTTATGTCAAGGCTTTTCTAGATGATCAGCTGGCTAAGGGGTATATACAACTCTTAAAGTCCCCATAGATCTCTTTGGTCTTTTTTGTTCCAAAGAAAGATGGCAAGAAATGCATGGTGCAGGATTACTGCTATCTTAATAAGCATACCATCAAAAATAATTATCTGCTCCCACTAATTTCCCAATTAGTGGATAAGCTAAAAGGGGCAAAATTATTCATCAAGATGGATCTCTGATGGGGATACAATAACATCCAAATTTATGAAGGTGATGAATGGAGAGCAGTGTTCATCACATTCAAGAGAGCATTTGAGCCTCTCATGATATACTTCAGATTGTGCAACTCCCCAGCCATGTTCCAGTCCATGATGAACAAGATCTTTGCTGATATGGATGATGCTTGCATTATCTATATTGATGACATAATGATATTCATAAAAATAGATAACCAAGAAGAACATGAAGGGATCAAAATGGACCTGGCTAAGGTTAATGCCATAATAAAATGGCTGGTTCCCATAAAAGTCAAGAATGTCAGAAGTTTCCTAGGATTGGCAAACTTTTATTGCAGGTTTATATCCAATTACAGCAAAGTGGCTAGACCACTATATGACCTGATGAAGAAGGATAGGGCCTTCCTATGGGACAAGGCATGCCAGCACACCTTTGACATGTTGAAGTGAGCCTTCACCACTATACCCATCCTTGCATATTCTGACATTGATTGTCAATTCTGCATCGAAAGTGATTCCTCATATTATGCAACTGGAGCTGTTTTAAATATATTGAAAGAAGACAAGTGGCATCCAGTGACATACTCCAGCCACTCCATGACCCCAGAAGAACAGAACTACCCCATTGCTGATAAGGAAATGCTAGCCTTTATCCAAGCACTTGAGCAATGGTGGCATTATCTAGAAGGTTCCAGATTGCCATTCAAGGTCTGGAATGACCACAATAATTTAAGGTTCTTCATAACATCCCAAGACCTCAATTGCCACCAAGTGTGGTGGATGCAATATCTGACTCAATTCAACATGGTGTGGATATACAAACCTGGCATCTTGATGGTGAAGGCCAACACATTAAGTCATTGTCTGGACCACACTGAAGGAATCAAGGATGATAACAGAGGGATTATCATTATATTCCTGGACAAGATTAGAGCAACCCCATTTATGGGCAAGCTCTCAATTATGGATGAAGAGGTCCAACTTAGACATAAAGTATTTCTGGAAATGTGCAAGTTATGTGAAAGTGACATAAGAGAACTTGAAAAGAAGTGGGGTATCCAAGAGGAGCAAGACAGCTACCTCAATGACTGCCACAGAAGAGTATATGTCCCTGAATTGTTGCTGCTTAGAATGGAAGTTATCCAAAAGCACCACAATACCTCTATCATGGGGCATCCAGAACAAGAAAAGATACTTGAAGCAATCCAATGTACTTATTGATGGCCTGGTTTAGCCACTACAGTCAAGGATTACATTGCTTGATGCAACATATGCTAATGATTTAAGGGAACAGATGCCACCCCAGCCAGTAGGCTCATTCCTCTACTGATTTCATCCAGTCCATGGGAGGACATTACCACAGACTTCATCACTAACCTCCCCTTCTCTCACAGATTCAACATCATCTTGACAGTGGCTAACTGGTTCAGCAAGAAAGTTGAGCTGATCCTGTGCACCAGGGCAATCAGCACTATTGATATGGCCAAGTTATTTATATCTCATATTTGGAAGCATCACAGACTTTCAAAATCCATTATGATGGACTGAGATCCACAATTCACATTACAGGTAATGCAATCTATTAATAAACAGCTTGGCATTAAAACACATCTCTTGACCACCTTCCACCCACAAACAGACAGGCAATCAGAGATTGTAAACCAAGAGATTGGGAAGTTTTTGAGAATGTATTGCTTAAACTGCCAAGAAGAATGGTTAAACTGGCTCTTAATTGTGCAATACTGTATTAATTCCAGGGTCTCTTCTTCTATGAAGAAGACTTCTTTCAGCATTACCCACACTTATCTAATGTGGTTGGATGCTAAAGCCATTGCTGGAAGTAGTATGGCCCTCACAGCAGACAAGTATACTGCAATCCTAGAAGACATACATCAGAACCTCCTGCAAGCTTAGTGTTACATGTCAGGATGTTCTGTGTGTTCACCCTCATTCTTTTTCCTCCTTCGCTAACTATGCATTTCATGATTCACCATACATCCTGTATTCACTCCAACATATGTTAAAGGAGACCTCTATCATCCAATTGTATGTTGATGACTTTCTCTTGTATTCTAGCACTAGTGATCCTTTTTCTTTGGATATATCTTTTACTCATTGATGACACCCTTCCTTATTCATTATGATTGCCTTTCTTGAATACCCAGTCTGTGCCCTCTGTTATGGTCACATTGCACCATGGGTATAATTTATTTTTCCTTGATTTCTCTCTCTGCACCTGGATGCGTTTACTTCATTCATAGTCCACATGATTAGTCATGTGATGACACCAGGAGACGCTAGGTATTAAAGAGTCCAAAGACCACCTAGACAGAGCACAGGTAACGAAGTACGGTCTTTGCCATCACCTGTCACCCTTGGCAGTAGGTTCTGGAATCTATTACACTCCTAATGCATGGGAACTAGTTTCCTGTTTGGGTTCTTTTCATTTCCGCTCTTCATTTGTGCCCTAACCCAGCGCCCTTTAATTTCCGCTTATTCAGACCTTTCCGGATACTTCTCTTCTTTGATGGAAGGCACCACACAGGAGGTGGCAGTTAATCTCCACTGTGGCAGCATAGGATTGCTGATTGCCATCACCATGAGGCATAGACAAGGGCCAAGGGTTTGACCATAGTAGGAGATCTACCATATTAGAGTAGCTGGTCTGTGCCCAGGTGGCTGTACATTAGAATAGTATATAAAGGCCAGGGGACAACGCTAAAGCCCTCAGCTTGTTCTCTTGGTGTTCTCCCCTCTACTAGCTAGCCTCAGCAAGGGATAACATAGGCACCTCACAAGCCCACTACTCCATTCACACCCATCGCAACCTACGAACACTTAAGCTTACCCTCAAGTGAGACACTCTCTGATTTAGGATTGTATCATTAGAACAAGCTCTTACATTCATATCTCACACTTCCTAGCCTCATCAACTAGGAAGAAGTAAGTTTTAGGTGGACACCCACATAGCCACATTCCTCTTACAGGCATCAAGTGCTGTCCGTACCCTCTGTCCTCCCCCTAGCCCTACAGATTGTATACCATTTCTTAGTAGACAATCGGGTAGTAGTAGAAGACCCAAACAACCAAGGGGATCTAGATCTCCCAGTAGTATAACTCCAGGAGCTAGCAGACTACCTAATGAGAGAACGTCAGGAGGAGTCAGAGAGGCAGTTCGAAGAAGCTTTCTGGGGCTATTTAAAGCAGCTAGAAGTCGCCTTCACCAGTACCTGGGTCGAGAACAACCCCAGGGACCTCGCCAGCAGCACATTATCAGCCGACCCCACACTTTACTTTCGACAAGAAGAGATAGAAGGGCCATCCGTCAGCTCAACCATCTCATGATCACCAATCCTGCAGCATTTCCTCCTGCCACACCTAGCAATCGACCCCTACCTCAACAACGAGTGGCTGGAATACGAGTGGAACCTATTCTGCCACCAGCAGGAATTAGATCGAGTCTTCGGGGTATCCCCTTTATCCTCCGCCCGCTCAACCCCTGGCCCGGATGAACACCTATTCATGCTGGATATCAACTCTCGCACACCCTCATTAGAGCCAGGACTGGTGCAGGAACCCCCAGCACCTAAGAAAAGGACCAGGAGGAAGTATAAGAAAGAGATCAGTAGACAGAGTTCGCTAGGGTCAAGGATCTGGTTGAGACCAACCAAGAAAGTAAAGTACTACTAGAAAAAGCAATAACAATGTCGCTTCCCCAGAACCTCACAAACATCATTTCCCAACTTGCGGCTAGAACCAACAATTGGGCAAGATTGGTGGTGGAGCTAGGGAACTACCTTGCTGAAGTCAAAGAAGAAAAAGCAAACCTCATTAACTGCCTGGCCCAGGCAGAAACAAGGGTCACCCAAGAAAGTAACCAGCTCATCATAGCGGCCAGAAAAATCAAAGATCTTGAAGCAACGGTTGGCATGCTTGTTGGCCAAGTAAGAACCCTCGCCACCAGACCGACAGTGACTGGAGGCATCACCACAGGGCCCAGTGTGCCCAAGTTGTCAAAAATTATTGCAGACTCTGGCACCTTTGAAGGTCAAAGGGGACATACTTTTAATGAATGGTGGGCAAAAGTCCTCATGTGGAAAGAGGAGAACGCCACCGCCCTCCTAGCCGAAACTGCGGTGAAAGCCATAGTATCTAGAATGACGAAAGGAGATGCAGTCTGCCTCGCTATGACAATTAGCCAGACAGCAGTGACAGCGGGTTGGCCAGCCTGGGAGGTGTTTGAAAAAATGATGCTGGCCAATTTCAGGCCGGTAGACGACAAAGAGTGGCACAAGCAACAGCTGCTCACCCTCACTCAAGGAAGGAGCGACATGGTCTCTTTTCTAACGAAGTTCAAATCTCATCAATTGGTAGCTATGCTACCAATCAATCAGTGCATCGATCTGCTCTATAAGCACACAGATCAAGGGATAGTAAAGAGATATGTCCAGGCAAAGGATTACCCTGACGATTTCAAGGAGTTCATGGAAGAGCTCCGAATTCAAGGAGAATGAGAAGACCTGATGAAGCTTCTCACCAGGGGAATGCAGAGGAACTCAGGAGCCCCAAGGCATGACCCAAACACAATGGACATCGATGTGGCAGAAAGGTGCCCATCGAAGCCACAGTGGGAAGAAAAGGGAGCCTGCTTTAAGTGTGGACAGACAGGCCATTGGTCCAGACAATGCCCCAACCCCATCGCAGAATGCTCCGAATGCCACTTCTTCCGGGGTGGACACTGGAATGTCTGCTCCAAATGGAAGCCACAGGCTCTGACCACCCCTTCCGGCCAGAAAATGAGGAAGGTTGTCCAATGGGAAGAAATACCCTCAGATGAAGAAGAGAACACCAATGTGGGTGCCACATCTTCTGCTGTGGTCAGAGGAGTGGGTAAGTCCACTACACCCGGACCAAACCGGAAAGACAAAGGGAAGGAGGTAGACCCCTCTGAATGCCTCTTACCTAAAATGGTAAGGGAAATGAATTTCGAAGAGGCCCGGGCCTGGTTTAGGGATTATGAAGGTCTCGCCAGCAGGGGAAAAGGCTGTGCCTGAAGGACCCCAGGAGTCCCAAAGGCGCATCACCTAATAGGTATTCCAACCTCTCAGTAAAAGAAGCCGAGGAAATGGAAGAAGAAGTAATATTTTCACAGCCATCAGAGGGGTCCCCTATGGGGCTCGCCAGGGACGATAAACCTGGGCTTAATTCCTCTCCTCCTCCGAAGCAAAATATCATTTTCCTGGATGATATTTTTGTTAGGAATCTAAAAATCAATAAAGAAATACTCCTTAACATTCGCATCGCACCCTACAATGAAAGGTCCGAGAAGGATTACATAAGAGCAGAAGCACTGCTAGATAGCAGGGCTAATATGGTATTTGTGGACCACAAGTGGGCTGATGACGTCAAACTCCCTTTGGTAAAACTCTGCCACAAAATACCTGTATACAACATGGACAGAACTAAGAACTCAGTGGGCAGCATTACACATGCTGCGGAGCTGGTATTGGAATTCCAGGGACACCGAGAAAAGATAATGGCAGAAGTAACCAATCTGGGGAAAAACCAATTCATTCTGGGATATGAATGGTTAAAACGTCATAATCCTGAAATAGACTGGTCAAAGGGCACAGTAAGGATGACTAACTGCCCTCGACACTGCCATCGCTTACAGGATAAGCTAGTGCTACTCTGAATCCTGGAAAAGGAAGAGGAGGACTTCCAATACCAAATCCACACTACTATAAAGGCGCTAGAAGTGCAAGAATCAAAAAGGGAAAAGACAGTTGAGGAACTGGTTCCTCATAAATACAGAAAGTATTTTAAACGGTTCTCAAAAAAGGAAAGCAAGCGCATGCCTATCAGAAAGCCGTGGAATTATGGGATTGACCTAAAAGAAATATTTAATCCAAAGAAGGGTCGACTCATCCCCCTATCAGTAATGGAACAAGAAGAGGTTAAGGCTTTTCTAGATGATCAGCTAGCCAAAGGGTATATACGGCCCTCGAAGTCGCCACAGACCTCTCCGGTCCTCTTCGTTCCAAAGAAAGATGGCAAGAAGCGCATGGTACAGGATTACTGCTACCTTAATAAGCACACCATCAAAAATAATTATCTGCTCCCCCTAATCTCCCAGCTGGTGGATAAGCTAAGGGGATCAAAGTTAGTTACAAAGATGGATCTTAGATGGGGGTACAACAACATCTGAATCCACAAGGGCGACGAATGGAAAGCAGCCTTCATCACATTCAAAGGAGCGTTTGAGCCACTCATGATATACTTTGGACTTTGCAATTCCCCCGCCACCTTCCAGGCAATGATGAACGAGATCTTTGCCGATATGGATGATGTCTGCGTCATCTATATTGATGACATAATGATATTTACTAAGATAGATAACCAAGAAGAACATAATCGAATCATGTTGGAAGTCCTCAGATGCCTTGAAGAAAATGATTTATTCGTGAAACCAGAAAAGTGTTTCTTCCACATCAAAGAGGTGGACTTCTTGGGAATGATCGTCTCTCTGGAAGGGATAAAGATGGACCTGGCCAAAGTGGATGCCATAATGAAATGGCCGGTCCCCGCCAAGGTCAAGGACGTACGAAGCTTCCTAGGGCTGGCAAACTTCTATCGCAAATTCATATCCGATTATAGTAAAGTGGCTAGACCACTTTATAACCTGATGAAGAAGGACAAGGCCTTCCTATGGGACAAAGCATGCCAGCATGCTTTCGACATGCTGAAGCAAGCCTTCACTACTACACCTGTCCTTGCCTATCCTGACATTGATTGTCAATTCCACATAGAAAGCAATTCCTTGGATTATACAACCAGGGCTGTTTTAAGTATACTAAAAGAAGATAAGTGGCATCCAGTGGCATACTCTAGCCACTCTATGACCCCAGAAGAATGGAATTACCCCATTGCCGATAAGGAGATGCTAGACATCATCCAAGCGTTAGAGCAATGGCAGCATTATCTAGAAGGGGCCAAGTTACTGTTCAAGGTCTGGAATGACCACAATAATTTAAGATTCTTCATGACGTGCCAAGATTTGAATCACCATCAAGCATGGTGGGCACAATATCTTACCCGATTCAACATGGTATGGGTGTACAAACCTGGAGCCTCAATGGCAAAAGCCGATGTATTAAGCTGTTGTCTGGATCATGCTGAGGAAATCGAGGAAGATAACAAAGGAATAATCATTATTTCCCTGGACAAGATTAGAGCAACCCCCTTAGAGGGCATGCTCTCAATTATGGATGAAGGGGTACAACTTAGACATAAAATATTCCTGGAGACATGCAAGTTACGTGAAAGGGACATAAGAGAACTTGAAAGAAAGTGGGGAATCCAGGAGGAGCATGATGGCTGCCTCAGTGACCACCATAGGAGAGTATACATCCCTGAATTGTTATCACTTCGGATGGAAGTCATCTGGAAGCACCATGATATGCCCATTATAGGGCACCCAGGGCAAGAGAAGATGCTTGAAGCATTATAATGTAATTATTGGTGGCCTGGCCTTGCCACCTTTGTCAAAGACTACATCGCTAGATGCGACACATGCCAACGGTTCAAGGGAACAGGTGCCGCACCAGCCGGCAGGCTCATTCCTTTACCGGTTCCGTCCGGTCCATGGGAGGATATTACCACAGATTTCATTACTGACCTCCCCCTCTCTCACGGATTCGACACCATCTTGATGGTGGTTGACCAGTTCAGCAAGGAAGTCAAGCTGATCCCTTGCACCAAGGCCATCAGTGCTGTTAACACAGCCAAGTTATTTATGCAGCATGTATGGAAGCATCATGGACTTCCAAAATCCATAACTACGGATCGAGGTCTGCAGTTCACATCACAGGTGATGCAAAGTATCAATAGATAACTTGGCATCAAGATACATCTCTCAACCGCCTTCCACCCACAAACAGATGGGCAGTCGGAAGTTGCCAATCGGGAGATTGGGAAGTTTTTGAGAATGTATTGCTTTGACCACCAAGAAGAATGGTCGGACTGGCTTCCGATCGCATAGTATAGCATGAATTCCAAGGTATCCTCTTCCATGAAGAGGACTCCGTTTTCTCTCACCCATACTTATCCAATGTGGTTGGGCACTGAAGCTGTTGCCGGAAGTAGTATGGCCCCCGCTGCGGATAAGTTCTCCGCATCCTTGGAAGAAGTGCATTACAACCTCCTGCAAGCACAGGAGAAAATGAAGAAATAGGCGGACAAGCATCATTCTGATGCCCCTATTTATGAAGTCGGCCAGCTAGTCTGGCTCTCTACAGAGAACTTGAGGCTCACAAGAGCTTCAAAGAAATTGACTGAGTATTGGCTAGGGTCATACAAGGTCACCGCCCTAGCAGGCCCCAACGTGGTTACATTATTACTACCAAAGATGCTACAGATCCACCCTACGGTCAATGTTTCCCGGGTGAAACCCTATAAGGAACATCTTGAGAGGCAAGTCCCTTGACGCCTGGGCCCAGTTCTTATAACTGAGGACAGAGACTTTGAGTGGAAAGTAGACTATTTGGTGGCTAGCCACCAGAATGGGATGCGCTTGGAATATTTAGTCCACTGGAAGGGTTTTGGGGATGAGGATAGGACTTGGGAGCCTACCGAGAACCTCAGTAATGCGAAGGATGCACTAAAGGCTTTCCACCATGCCCATCCCTCCACCCCCCGGTCGCTCACGATCGACCCACTGGACTTTCTCCTTCTATTTAACAGGATGGACTTTCTCACTGATCCGCTGGAGCGGGGCCTCCCTTTTAACGTCCTGGATATGGCTGGTGCTCCATGAGCACTTGGCTTGTCTAGGAATCCAAGCCTTAGGAGGGAGGTAGTGTTACGGTCACATTGCACCATGGGTATAATTTATTTTTCCTTGATTTCTCTCTCCATGCCTGGACGTGTTTACTTTATTTGTAGTCCACATGATTAGTCACATGATGACGCCAGGAGATGCTAGGTATTAAAGAGTCCAAAGACCACCTAGACAAAGCACAGGTAACGAAGTACGGCCTTTGCTGTTACCTGTTGCCCTTGGTAGTAGATTCTGGAATCTATTGCACTTCTAATGCATGGGAACTAGTTTCCTGTTTGGGTTCTTTTCATTTCTGCTCTTCATTTGCACCCTAATCCAGTGCCCTTTAATTTCTGCTTATCCGGACCTTTCCGGATACTTCTCTTCTTTGATGGAAGGCGCCACACAGGAGGTGGCAGTTAATCTCCACTGTGGCAGCACAGGATTGCTGATTGCCATCACCATGAGGCGTAGACAAGGGCCAAGGGTTTGACCATAGTAGGAGATCTACCATATTAGGGTAGCTGGTCCATGCCCAGGTGGCTGTACATTAGAATAGTATATAAAGGCCAGGGGACAACACTAAAGCCCTTAGCTTGTTCTCTTAGTGTTCTCCCCTCTACTAGCTAGCCTCAGCAAGGGATAACATAGGCACCTCACAAGCCCACTACTCCATTCACATCCATCGCGACCTATGAACACTCAAGCTTACCCTCAAGTGAGACGCTCTCTGGTTTAGGGTTGTATCACCCTTCCAGTTTACCCTATAAATAGGGTCCCCATATATACTAGTACTCTAGCTTGGTCTATGCAATTTACATGCTAGAACTCCTCCTCAGAATGGCCAACCAGTCTGCTTGCCCTCTAAGTACTCTTTCTCTTTGAACCAAGAACTGTTATGGCCACAAGGGCATAATGGAAAGGGTCACAAATCGCTCAACATGGATCTTGGCAGAGTTCGCCAAAGGAAAGAGATCTGGAGCATGGACAGTGCAGATATGAAGGTCTTAGGGCTTGATGCCACACCTGATCCACATGGTCACACTTGGGTGTAAGGCACATCACTGTGGGTTATACACAGTCCAGGTAAGGTCTGGTTACGAATAGGGGGTATCATGTGATGACGAGGGTCAAGGGTTCCCAGTTACTATAGTAGTAGCCTAGGTCACATGATGTATATACACTAAGATATATAAAGCTTGGGACAGCTGAGGGCAACCTCAGTCTGTTCTCTTGTGGGTTTCCCCCATAAGCAGAGCGAGCCCTAGCTTGGGGCGTTCCCTTGGGTTAGTGGGTTAGGATGGCCTCTGTGGCTAAAGACATCCTTGACCACACACTATCATGGCTCCTATACGTGTCTTTCCTAGGCCAAGTCCTTGGGTTGTTCTAGGGGTTGTATCATTAGAACAGACTCTTAACTGGGTCAGGCCCCTATCATTAGAATAGACTCTCGATGAGTCAAGACCCCCACCGCAAGTTATGGTGGACCTCTTGATGAAGAGGGCATATAGCAAAGTAGCAAGAGTTTTGTCTATAGCTCTCGGGCAGAACACCAAAGAAGGCAGCCCACTTCACCATTCATTCATCCTGGCCATCCCCCTGGTGAGGTTATGCCTCATGTATGCTTGGCAACACATACTTCTCAGCAGATCCAGGTGGAGTGTTTCGTCTAGAAGGACTAGGGCTGGCTTGTCACAGTCTGCCCGAAAGCAAACTACAAGGGAGATCCAGATGTACGTCAGTACTCTAAGCCCTATGGGGAAGTGCCTATTCAGAGGCCGCATGCTAGGGAGGGAGTCCTTGGGTCCTTTTCAAAGGTTTGGTAGCAGAGGCATCCAGAGCTTCGTGCCCGA
The DNA here is from genome assembly GCA_038094635.1 of Tylopilus cervinicoccineus. Classification (NCBI taxonomy): domain Eukaryota; kingdom Fungi; phylum Basidiomycota; class Agaricomycetes; order Boletales; family Boletaceae; genus Tylopilus; species Tylopilus cervinicoccineus. The sequence continues at coordinate 49,760 of JBBPUK010000124.1, forward strand.
AGGTGGTCAGAAGTTGTGGAGTTGTACGGCTCTCCACTTTAAAGAAAAGAAAGCCAAAGTTCAACCAAACAAGCCTTTGTCAGGGTGGAAGGAGGAGCATACAGGACAACAGTGTTCCTGGGCTATCGTTCAGCATGATAACATTACTGGGAGTACCAGGCTTCCAGAAAGAAAAGCAAAATGGATGGGGTTGACCGCTCCCCTGAAGAAAAGCGAAGATCATGCAAAAGTTATAAAGTGAATCCTTACAAATTTTAGGGAAATTTTTTCTTGTCTTCCCACTCTTGTGCTGCATCCGTCAGGGCTTATCGTTGGGACACTGATAGGAAGGATGAGTATAGGGAGTGGAGGGGACTGTAAGGGACCCAGAACTGTCTGGATTTATGACCATAGGAGACGAAGACGGAGTCATGCAGAAGTCATGGCGATGGATGAGCAATGGCCGCAAGGCATGGTTGGTGCGAGTCACGGACATGGGATGAATTTTCGTGAGAGCTCTTATGGGCTGCGGAGAAGGAATTCTTTTATAGCCTAGTTCTGGTGGCACATTGGAAGCCACAGTCTGTTCTTGCCTGAAAAGGAAAGTCTCTATGATGCATCACCAGCTGTCAACCAGCAGGGAGTAGCAGTCCCCCTGAAGAATCAAAAAACAGTGGCTGGCACAGTTGGGATCACCTGCTATCTCCCAGAGATCAACATGTGGGGAAGCCACTTACATCAAACAGTGAAGAAGATCGTCTGGAGTTCGATCATTAAGGAGGGGATGGTGTTACGGCCACAAGGGCATAACGGAAAGGGTCATGAATCGCTCAACATGGATCTCGGCAGAGTTTGCCAAAGGGAAGAGATCTTGAGTGCAGACAGTGCAGATATGAAGGTCTTAGGGCTTGATGCCATGCCTGATCCGCATGGTCACACTTGGGCATAAGGCACATCACTGTGGGTTGTGTGCAGTCTGGGTAAGGTTTGGTTACAAATAGAGGGTATCATGTGATGACGAGGGTCAAGGGTTCCTAGTTACTATAGTAGTAGCCTAGGTCACATGATGTATATATGCTAAGGTATATAAAGCTTGGGACAGCTAAGGGCAACCTCAGTCTGTTCTCTTGTGAGTTTCCCCCATAAGCAGAGCGAGCCCTAGCTTGGGGTGTTCCCTTGGGTTAGTGGGTTAGAATGGCCTCTGTGGCTAAAGATGTCCTTGGCCACATGCTATCATGGCTCCTATATGTATCTTCCCTAGGCTGAGTCCTTGGGTTGTTCTAGGGGTTGTATCAAGAACTATCTCCTTAAGAGTGTTATGGTGTGACAGCACCTAATGCAAATGCACTAAAACAACTGGGCAGAATGATAACTGTTTCTGATGATAGGTGGCTCCTCTGAGTAAACCTAAACCCACAAATGGCGATGTAGTCAGTGCAGCCTCTGGATGGCAACTCTCCCTAGTTGTATAGATGTTAGTCTCAGCACTTCTGTATGTGGACTACCTAGTGACAGCATAAGAACACAGTCTTTCCTATAGACAATTAGCAACAGCAAGCAATAATTGTAAGAATAGTCCCTTTTACTGAGAGGAAAGAACTCCTAATGAGAATGTTGAGGTTTTAAAGGTGATGGTTACTCAGAAGGTGGGTAAAGGTAACTGGCTGTTCTGAGGAGGAGTTCTAGATTGTGTAGAACAAGCTAAAGTATAGTACACATGAGGACCCTATTTATAGGGTAAACTGGTAGAGCATGGACCAAGTATCCAAAAAAGTGAATACTGAAATAGGAGATAAGGTTACCAGCAGTGCAAAGTCATGTTTATCAAAGGAAGTCCACTGGTATTAAAATACAAGAGTAAATCATGGAACACATAGATTGAGAAAGAAGAAAAAGAATGAGGGTGTATGAAGAGGATCTCCTGTTGACACATAACATTATCCCCTTTATAACTTCAAAGCTCCCCAGCTTTGATCTCAATATGCTCTAGTCTTTGGGGTAGGGGATCCTATAATATTTGCGATCCCAACCTTGTTTGTTGGATCATCATAATCATTTGTAAAAATCTTCCTTGCTGTTATAATGGGGGAATATTGCATGCCCTTCTCAGTGGCAGCAGTCTTTTGGGCATTGTGATGAAAAGGATGGTTAGGTATCCATTTGGCTAGTAGTTGGGGTGCTGAAACAGGTAAGAGTTGAGAAGGGCTAGCATGGGTGGATCCCAGAAATGGAAGGGAGAATTGGAGTTGGTCTGGATGGGGACAAGCTGCAGCAACATGCCTGGGTTGGAGAAGTACATATCATAGATAAAAATAGAAGATGCATTCAAGGATAGAATGTCCTAAGCAATGATATTGTTGACAAGCATCCATAAAGCATCTGTCTGCAGTGGTAAGAGAATATACTCCCTCATTTTGTCATAAAGAGATCTGGTCCTAGAGTTTCAGGAGGGCTAGTTCTCTAGCTTCCAGTAGAGAGGAGGACACAGAAGGGGGAGATGGAGGGGCAGGAGGCAACAGTTGGGCTTGATATCATGTATCCTCTTCTACTAGGGCCACTAGAGGTGCAAGTCCTAGTTGATCCATGACTAGAAGGAGTAGATTATGAGCCCTTTATTTGATATCCCTCATCATCTCAGTGATCAGATGGGTTCCTTTGGAAGCATCTGAGGTAGGTTGGGCAGCAATCAGAGCTAATCTGGATATTTGTAGGAATGTGGGTTGGAGGAGAGCTATGGAGGATTCCTCATCTACTAGAGCTTTGAAGGAGAGAGCAAGATGGAAGTCTTGCAAGGCTTGCTCTATACATAAAAGGTCCTTGGTGGATGATGGGGTGTGTTGATGGGATGTAAAGAATGGTCAGTTCATGTCTATATCCATAAGCTGATGGAGAGGGAAGGACGAATGTGAGAGCTGGCCTAGATGGACATGAGTGGGGGTTTCTTTCTATGTGAATGTGTGCAGTTCTGGAGTGAGTCATACATGCCAGAGGGTGGAGCTGCAAAGGTAGTGGGATAGAAGGGGAACTATGACAACTAGGAGGAGAAAGTGTAACAGATGGATAAGAAGAAGGAAGAAAATTCATGGGGGAATTAGGTCTGAAAGTGTATAGTCAGAAGGGGTCAAGGGCATGGGATTTCAGAGATGGTTGACTTGTTTATAAGTCTGGAGAAGTTCAGAGGTGTTATCTAGGTTTGATTTGAATTCCCAGGTATGCTCTGATTCTGGGTAGCCCTTCCAAGTCATAAGATACTGCCTTCTTGATGGTGGACCTCTGTGACATAAGATTTGGTTGATTTCATATTCCTCCTTGCCATCAATTAGATTGGGTGGAGAACAGAGGTAGTTAGGGCCATGTTTAGCTATTTCTTGATAGGTAGTTAAGAGGGAGGCAGGGAAGATGTCATGGATCTTCCAGGTGGAGGGGAGTCTAAGATAGTAGGCAAGGAGGGAGAGTACTTGGGTGATCTTGAACAGTCCTTCTCTCTTTGGGGGAAGTTTGCAAGGAAGGTTCAGGTGGCAGAGACTCCTAGCTTCTAGCCACACCATATCTCTGACCTTCCATAATTGAAAGTGGGCAGTGATCCATTCCTTCATGAGGTGTTGTATTTTCTTATGAGCAGCAAGGGCTTCCCTTTGTATGAAATCAATATTGTCTAGTTGTGTCTATAAAGTGGGGAGGAATGTTGTTCCAAGAGGGGGTAGATTTGTGATTCATAACCAAAGAGAAGCAAAAATGATGTTTTGTTTGTGGATAAATGCACAGAGGAGTTGTGATGGAATTCTGCCATTTTCAAGAGGTCTATCCATTGCTATGGGAGTTCTTCACAGAAGAGACAAAAGGTAGGTTTCTAACTCCTAATTTACTCATTCAGTTTCTCCATCAGTTTGTGAATGATAAGTAGTAGAGAGGGCAATATCATACTGGAGGAGTCTGCTAAGTTCTTTGGTGAATGCTGAGGTGAATTTAGAGCCTTGATTGGAGATGAGCTTATCATGCAGGCCAACTCTAGAAAAGACATGTTTGAGAAAAAGTTGTGCCACTTCTTTGACAGAGATGTCAGAACAACAGGAAGTGTAAATTACCCCCTTTGTAAGGCCATGGTTGATCACAACCATGACAGAGTCAAAGCCTTTAGTGGGAGGCAAGCCAGTAATCAGGTCCACCAATAAGATAGAGAAGGGTTGGAGGGAGGAAGAGGGGATGGGGTGCAATGGGGGTACCATCAGATGGATATTCACTTTATTAGCTTGGCAGGCTGCACAACCAGTGACAAAGCGACAGATGAAGAATAGGAGGCCTGGCCACCAAAAGTCCCATTGGACAAGGTTCTGTGTATAATAGATGCCACTGTGCCCACCAGCAAATGATTCATGGAGAGAGGTGACAAGTTCCTGGCACACTGAGGGGGGAACATGGAGTTGCCCCTTAAAGTAAAGTTTTCCCTTGGTAAAGATCCAGTTGGCTGGGGTGGAGCAGTGAAAGTGGGTGGGATCCCCTTCTAGGCAATGAGGGACAGTAAGGATGATGGGGTCAGTGGTAGAGAAGGATGTGATTTTTTCCACAAGGGTAGTATCAATGGCATTAAGGAACAGGTCTCCTGGAAGTAATTGTAATTCAGCATTGTCTTCAGAGGTGTTTGTAGAGGATATATGAGATAACACATCAGCAGATGCTAGATGGGAGGCAGAGGAGTAGAGGAAGAGTAGGTTGAAGTCCTGCAGGAAAACCTGCCATCTAGCATGACATTGGGATAGCTTCCTAGGTTGTTTAAAGTAAGTGAGGTTGCAATGATCAGTGATGACAGTGACTGGGTGCCCCATTCCTAATAGGTACTGTCACCATTCTTTCAGAGCATAGATGACAGCTAAAAGCTCCTGATCATAGATGTCATAGTTTTGTTCTACATCTCCAAGTATTTTTGACAGGTATGTACAAGAATGTAAGTCACCATTCACATCTTTTTGCATGAGAACAGCACCTGTGGTCACTAGAGACATGTCAGTTATGAGAAAGAAAGGTTGGAAGGTGTCAGGCATGCTGAGAACAGGGATAGAAACAAAGATTTATTGTAGGTTGTGGAAAGCAGTTTTGCAGTCTGTTGACCAGGTCCAGGGGGTGTTCCTCTTAGTAAGATCCAAGAGAGGACAAGCTATTTCAGAGAACCCAGGGATGAACTTCCTATAAAAATTGCAGAAGCCTATGAAGCTTTGAATTGCTTTTACATTGGTAGAGGTCTTTCAATCCTTAATTGCAGCTAGTTTGGCCAGGTCCATGGTAACTCTGTCATGGCTAATGATTATTCCTAGGTATTCCACTTCGGAAGTGTCAAAGAAGCACTTGAAAAGCTTGAGATAAAGTTTCTGTTCTGCCAGTCATTGCAATACTACCTTGGTCCATATATGGTGGAGTGTAAGATCAATGGAGTGGATAAGGATGTTGTCCATGTAGATAATGACCCATCCTTCTACAATATAATCATGGAATATATGGTTTATGAATGCTTGAAACATCACCAGGGAATTTTGAAGTTCAAACAACATCATTGTTGGTTGGAAAAGACCAAATGGAGTGATAAATGCAGCCTTTCATTGATCTTCCAGTTTTATTCAGATATTGTTATATCCCCATCTGATGTTGAATTTTGTGAAATATTGGGATCCTTTAAGATGGTCCAGCATATCAGAGATGAGGGGCAAGAGGTAAGCATTCCCTATGGTGGACTCATTGAGGTATCTATAATCCTGACATGGTTATAGAGATCCATCTTTCTTTGGTATGAGAAAAAGGGGGTAGGTTGGGGGGATTTAGAGGGTATAATCTTCTCTGAGGCTAAATGTTCATTGACAAATTCCTTACAAGCTTCAATTTCCTTGAGATTGAGCAGGTAGGCCTTAGCTACTTTGGGGGTAAAACCCTCTTTCAGGTCTATAGCATGATCAAAAGGGCATGCTGGTGGAAGCTTGCCTCTGAGTGATTCTTGAAACATAGTGGCGAATTCTTTGAACTCTGTGGGTAGCATAACTTCTTTCCTTGGCACATTCTGGGCTATTTCTGAGGCAATCATGTTTCAATTTACATATAAGAATGGATGATATCATTTGAGGTATTTCCTCTTGAGTGAAGAGCTTGGGTCAATTTTAAGATGGTGGAGTATATATCTCTAGGGGAGGAGGTCATCCTCCATCAATGCTGGAGGAGAAAACTGCATAGTCCCCATTCTCCAGTCTATGGTGAAATTTACTTTCTTTAGCCAGAGGAGTCCTAGGATCACATTTTCTTTTTCACATCCAAGTACTAGGAAATCTTTGGTGGTCTCCCAGTCTCCAATCTTGATGGGTAATCTCATTACTAGTTGGACTAGTGCTAAACTGTTTACACTGCCATCTACATTTCATGCTACCATCTTCTATTTAAGTCATCTGGTGGGTAGCTTATTTTGTATTATGATTCTAAGGTGTATGAAATT